>PVIY010046603.1:0-18367 GCA_004026745.1 Myrmecophaga tridactyla | reverse complement strand
GCCTGGGTATGGAGATTAGCACCTGCAGCCTTTATACACGGGTGACAGCCTGCAGGGAGCAGGGACGGGGAGGTAGTGCTCAGGAGGGGTGCAGAAGAGGTAGTTTTGGCTGCACTTGGAGTGGAGGTGGTGGGCGGGGGCGCTGGGGGTTGGTGGGGCGAGGGTGCTTAGAGTGTGGGGAGTGGGGATGGATGCCAGGGTTCAGGTGCTTGGGGTATAGGATGAGTTGCAGGTCATGGGGCTGCACCGATGAGGGTAAGCGTGTTCAAGGAACACGGCCTGACTTACTTTCTAGTCCCTGTCTCCTGTCCTTGCACTTCTGTGGGCTCCACACTGCTGCATTAGGCTCTAGTCCTCTGCCTGTCAGTTCCTCAGCCTCTGCAACCAGGGCCACCCTATGTGGTGCAGAAGGCTCTCCCGGGTTAGCAGCACTCCTGAATTACTGTCTCAGTCCCCCTTCTGCCCCTTCTCTAACTTTTCCTCGGAGCAGGGCTGAACTTGATCTACCCTGGTTGGGCATCTTTCCAGAACTCCTCTGATTATTTTTTTTATTTTTTAAACAGTTTCATTCATGTACCGTGCAATCCATCCTAAGTAAACAATCAGTAATTCCTGGTACAGTCACATAGTTATGCACTAACCACCACAATCTAACAATTCTATTTCTTCCACAAAGAAAAAGGAAGAGGAAGAAAAAGAAGAAAAAAAGGAAAAAATAGGAGTAAAATTAAATTAAATTAAAAGGAAAAACAACAACATTACTCAGAAACTAGTATGCAGCCCAGAAAAGCCATGTTTTAATCCTGCTTCAATTTTGTAAGTCCAGCCCTATTCTATTGATTAGATTGTTTCCACGGAAATGTGACACACCCAATTGTTAGCATGACCTTTTGATTAGATGGAGATGTGACTCCACCCATTCAAGGTGGGTCTTGATTAGTTTACTAGAGTCCTTTAAAAGGGGAAACATTTTTGAGAAACCTCAGATGCAGATGCAATGCAAAAGCCCCAGGAGACTGCGTGAGTTGAGAAGGGATACAAAAACTAGGCAGGAACCATAGTCAACAGAGATGCAGACATTCGGAGATGCCTAGAGTGCCAACAAAGAAAGCAGATGCCTAGACATGGATGTTTGGAGAAGCAGAATCCAGGAGGCGTCTCCATGTGCCTTCCTATGAGATGTTAAGCAATCCAGAACCCAGAATTGTGTCCCAGAGGAGGTAGGTGAAAACTCACAGATGCTTAGAGAGGAAACCAGAAGCTGGAAGCAACAGAACCAGGAATAAGGACCCTCAGATGCCAGCCACATGCCTTCTCCAATTACAGACATCAGCCTTTCTTGAGTCAATGTATCTTTCTGTGGATGCCTTAGTTTGGACACTTTTATGGCCTTAGAACTGTAAACTTATAACTTAATAAATTTCCTTTTTGAAAGCAGTTCCATTTCTGGTATGTTGCATTCCAGGAGCTTTTAATGAACTAAAGCAATCACCAAGAATCCCATACCCCTCTTTTATATTCCCCTCTTATTAACATTTAGCTTTGGTATGTTGCCTTTGTTGCATTTACTAGAAGCATATTACAATGTTACTGTTGACTTTTTACTGAGTTTTAATTTTAGTGATTGTCTTTTTAGATATGGAATGCCTATTTGTTTTTTTTCCTTTTAAAGAATATATTGAAAATCTCTGCTTGGGTTCTCCAGTACTTGAACATCTTTATAGTTTATTTATATTGTATTTTTCTTGGTTTTTGGTCATTTGCTCTTGTGTCCTGGCATATCTTATAATTTTTTAGATACTGGACACTGGGTATGAAAATCAAAAGGAAAATTCAGTGCTCTATGTGAGCTCCTCATGCTCCTGGAATACTGTATTTTTGCTTTGCAGACAAAATATGGACATTTTCCTTCACTTTAGTCTGAGATTGATCTGATTCCCAGCTGGCACATAGGTTTTGTGAAAGGTAGACTATGCATATATTGCTTTTTCCCAATGACTCCTAAAGAAAGCTTGGGAAGTTTGCTCTACCTTGTCCTTCTTAGAGGGACTTAAGCTATCATTTCTGTTTATATAGCATTAAGAGAAAGTCAAAAGTCCTTTCAACTCCTCAGATGTTTAGTCATCAATTCTAACTTCTCAGCAGCTTCTTAAGAGTTGGCCAAGTTTGAGTATAAAAGATATGCAAACTATGCAGATGACTTTGATATATGTCTTCTCTTTTCAGGATTTTGGCCCTTAACTTCTTGCCATCTTTATTTTCCAAAGGCAGGAAGCACACATTTAGTTCATTTTTATGTCTTTTCTCATTGTTATCAGTAGCTATATCCCTCACATAAAGGTATTCAAGAGGTGGAATGATTGTGATTCTTCTAGATAAATGTTAGAGTCAGCTTTGCCAGAGACCACAACAAAGTCCTGAAGGATTTTATTTGGAAGTTCATTGAATTTATAGATCAATTTGGGGATAATTGTTAGGTCGGGGGAACGGGGAAGGGCACTGGAACTGGAGCTGCGGAAGCTGTGTCACCCCTCCCAACCTGACTTCCGGAACTAATGAACTGCCCCTTCCAGACATCACCTGACCTCCATCCTTAAAAGCTGCCCACACCGAAGCCCGCGCGTGCACTCACCTCCCTCCATCTTGGGTTTGGTGAGTTCTGCCCGGGAGCGCAGAAATACCCACCCCCCACTTTAAATTTCCTGGTGTACCTTTCTTCTTTCTCACCCTTTCGCCTCCTAAACCTTTCAATAATGACAGTATTATAATATTTAATCTTCATTTCAACATGGGATGAGTTCGTAATTATTGAAGTCTTGCTTATAATAACTTAATACATTTAATAGCTTTCCCCATAGTGGTCTTAAAAGACTGTTATTATTTATTCCCATATGCATTATATTTTCAGACATTTTTAAAATTTTGTCTTCTTTTAAATTACATTTTCTAGTTGTTTCATATAATTGAGTTATGAGCACTGATCTTACAGCCAATGACCTTATGAAACTGTCTTAATTTTTCTAATATTTGTCTAGAGGTATTTATGTCAATATTTATATGCATAAAATATTATTTCTGAATATTACTTGAATTATTTTGCAGTATATTAGTTTGGCAATTTTTGACCTTGTAAAATAAACTTCAATAACAGTCTTTCTTTTTTTTTCAGTCTGTCTTTTTGGAGTGATTTTTCTTTTTTTCCTGAAGTGCTTTCTTTAGAATTTACTGTTGTATTCTGTTTATTGTAAATGATCTCATTTTCACTTAGCTAAAAATGTTCTTCTTTCATCAAAATTCTCTTTTTTAAGTGCTTTTCTCTGAGTAGTCATGAAGGCATCCATCACAAACATGAAGAAGTCAGTCTGAGTTTCCATCTGCCCAGGCTTCTGACTGGAATTGCCTAGAGGTTAAAAGGTACCTCCTTCTTCTTTCTTCTGAATTCATGTGAGTGAATCTCAATAGAGTGAAACTATTCCAGAAGCATTGAGGAGGGTGATTCTTTGAAATGTAATGCTAGCTTTCTCCCCTGCTATGCAGGAATACCTTAGAAGCAAGTGGTAAGGTAAAAAAAAATGCCCAGTGCAAGTTGTTTGAATAAGACTTACTGAGAAAGTGACCTTTGAGCAAAGCCCTGGGGGATTTGAAGAACTAAATCATTTAATTATCTGGGGAAAGAGCATTCCAGGCACAATGAAAGGAGCCTGAGGTGGAAGCACTCCTGGTGTGTTTTAGCAAAAACTGAGAGGTCATTGTCAGCAAGAGGAATAAACAGGAGCAGAAAAATTCAGAGAAAATGGGGCCCACGTCATGTAGAACCTCCTATATATTTTTTGATCTTTTACTCTTATATGGCAGGAAGGTATTGGAAGCTCTTAAGCAGAGGAGAGACAGCATTGAAACAACAAAATTTTTTTTTCTTCATTTGTACATGAATAAAATTTTATCTGCACACATGAAGGACTAAAGTCTAAGAAAACAATTCTGAATCTCAAAGTACGTGGTTATAGTTCTTGATGAAAAGAAAATGTTTATCATATTGAAGTATATACTGAATTCTTTTTATTTTTCTGCTCAATAAAACAATATATAAGCTCAGATATGACATCAGTCCTGTCTTGGCAACCTGCTATAATAAATTATAATAAAATAGAAATCATTATTTTAATACACTAACTATTACTAATATCACATACTATTTACTGCACTTATTATATTTGCATATGTGTGCATCTATATATTTATATTTCCATATCTACGTCTTTCTCTTTCTATATATCCATTTATATATTGATCCATCCATCCATCACCTATTTACCTATCATTTCTAGTTCATCAGCTCAAATAGGAAAGCATTAAGTATATTTTAGTAGAACTACTTAGTGTAATATATATATTATATATATTATATAATATATTTGTTATATAGTATACAATATGTATATTCAGTTATATACATTAGGAAATAAAAAACAGGTATAAAATAGTTAATAGTGTTCTTTGCTGTCAGTGTGTGATACACACAGACACACACACCTTCATATATATGCATATTCATTTAATTTTAAGAATATAAGTATGGGTTTTCCTATTGTCACATGTGTAATAATACAGTCACATATCCTATAGGGGGTAGATTTAGAATTTAGATTAGTACAAGTCTGTTTCCGGAGTTATCCATGATTACAGACAATTTTCATTTGCCAACTTCGAAATGTTACACACATTGTTTTGCTCCTAGGATTAACACTCCCATTATGTAGGCCAGATAAAGGATTTTTCACAGACACACTGGAAGTTTCATCAGCACCTTTGCATAGTCGCTTGGAGAAAAACGTGTCCTTAAACTTAATCCATTCCTACCAGTTTGGACCCATTGTAGGTAAACCAACTCTCTTCGTGCTGTTACTTTAGTTAAGGTGTGGCCCAAATGAATCAGGTTGGATTTTAATCCAGATAACTGGAGCCCATTTTAAACAAATTGAAATTTAGACAGAGAAGAAAGCCACAATGGGAAGCCAAC
The DNA here is from genome assembly GCA_004026745.1 of Myrmecophaga tridactyla. NCBI lineage: Eukaryota > Metazoa > Chordata > Mammalia > Pilosa > Myrmecophagidae > Myrmecophaga > Myrmecophaga tridactyla. The sequence goes on along the minus strand of PVIY010046603.1, from coordinate 13,347 downwards.
AGAAGTCAATGGGACCATGAAACAAGGAGAGGTGTCCTCATGAGCCACCACATGACAGGAAAATCAAAGATTCCCAGCAGCCAGCCCCAGAACGCCACACTCGTGTTGACGAGATCTTGACTTGGGGCTTCTCTGAGCCTCAAAACTGTGAGCCAATAAATTCACATCAGTTTCGCGAACCCAAAGCATGCTATTTGTTTTAGCAGCAGGAAACTAAAACACTCGCAGAGGATATCTTCCGTCGCCTAAAGTTTTAAAAATAATGCAAACCATTTAGCAAAGAGTTTGACAGCCTGATGTTAATAGCATTAAGTTTATTCAGTGAAGTTTCTATAAATTACATCTAAGTATAAATTCCCTAAAATTTAAGTATTGGATTATTGTATTAAAGAAAATAGTGTTTTAGCAACCGTTACGACTGTATTGGGGCAATAATAAGTATGTTTGCTAAATAATTCTTTTTCATAAAAACTTGATTGCAATTAGATAGTATCTTTTTATTCCTGTGCTCACAAAAGAAGCAATAGCTCACATGCAATTTTGACAAATATTATACCAATTTTGCAATATTATATGCTTAAATATCTAGATAACTAAAGAGAAGAGTGGGTGGAAAAGGTACGTTTCCTTAAATTTAAGTATTTGATAATACATAGTTATTAAAGTAGTAATATTTGCTGCATTACTTATCTTTTGCCTAATTGCTCCTGATTAACATAAGATACCTTGTTCCCTGTGAGTCATATTTTCAGTTTCGTTGATAGAAATAGATAATGGTGAGAGAAAGACTACTCCCAGTCTTCGGTGACTGATTATGTCAGTTCGATAACCATTTGCCTGCGACACTAGGTCGATTAGGAAGCACCAATTATATCAGAATTGAACACCATTAGTAGATTTTAAGGTAAGTGCATTTACAATTGTCATTTTGCCCTCTGTCTCAATCTGGCAGTTTTTTTGGTTTTAAGTGTATTAAAGAGGCAGAAACCCGCATCAAGATAGCTTACACAACTAATAAATTTTAACATATTTACCTAGGAAGAAATGTGGAAGCAAGTGGCTCTAGGGAGTAGGTGTGACTTCATCCTCACACTAGGTACAGAAGGACAGAGTTCTGAGACTGTTAAGCCTTGGTCACCTGTCTAAGCCTTGGTCACTTGTCTAAGACTCAGCAGGATCACTGTAGTGGAACAAACAATTACCTAAAAAATTGAACAGGCATATAAACTACCACCCAGCAGTCCCCCTTCTACATATTTATCTTAAATTAGAAAAATTATTACAGCATCATTAGCAAGAAAAAATAAAATTGAATACCAACCAAATGCCCATAATTATTAGAATAGAATCTAAATTGTGGTATATTCAGACAATGTCACACTGTACAGTCTTCACCCAACAGTTCTTAATGTTGTACCCCCTTATTTTACTCTCCCTTCTCTGAGACCACAATTACATGAAATTTAGACCACTTAATATTAGCCCACAAGAAACAGAGGCTGTGTTGGTTATTTTCAATAATTTTTCTCTCTGTTCTTCAGATCGGATTATTCCTAGTGATTTGTCTTCAGGTTGACTGAACTTTTCTTCTGCCATCATTAAACTCCAATGAGAGCTAGTCAGTGAAGTTCTCATTTTAGATATTTTAGTTTTCTGTTCTGGAAGTTTCAATTTTGTCCTTTTTTAAAACATTTTTGTTTCTCTTCAGAATTCCTCATCTCTTTACTCATTATGAACATATTTTCCATCAGATTCTTTAACACATTTTTATTAGTTAATTTAAAGTCCTTTTCCACAAATTCCCTTATCTGTTTCATATATCCTGAGATTGATTTCTCTTGACTGCTATTTCTCAAGACAGAAATGGCTCCAGTCACATTTCTCTATTTTTTCCTTCCCTCCCCTCCCTACCCCTACTTTCTCTTCCCCTTCCTTTCCATTTCTTTTCCATTCCTTCCATTCCTTGCCCTTACCTTCCCTTTTTCTCTTTCTCTTTTCCTTTTTTCTGTGTCTAACAGTAAGCATCGTTGCTCAGACCGTCTGGAGAGTTTAGATTCTGTTAGCCTCTTCTGAACAATTTTGTTTTTTGCTCTAGCATGCAATTAAAATACTGCTTAATTAAGTTGAATTTGTGCAGATTGGACTTTATGTCAGTTGGCATTAGGTCTGTTTTATTTCTACTCTATTCATTGGGCAAACCCCATGGTCCTACCTAATAGTTTGTCCTATTGAAGTTGTCTATAATTTTTTTCATCCTCTTGATCATTTTTAAGGTTTCTTACTTTTAGTCATACTTTAAGTTTCTGCTTTATTAAGTTTGTTATTTTGTTTCTATAAGTTATAATTTTAGTACCTGAAGTTTTTGAGGGCATTATACGGAAATTTCTTCTTTTGTCTGGCTCTCATCCTGGTGAATATTTCCTTAGTAGTGTCTGACTGAGAGATCAAATTCCATACACTTATGTCTTCAGGGTATTTTAGGTCTACTTTAAAATTTCATTGTACTAAAAAACAATTTTTGTCTCTGCCAGTTTCCTGGGAGAATTAGCAATATATATTATTTAAGTAAATTAAAGTTGATTATCAAATTGAGATATCTTTGCAAAAATAAGGTAAATGATGAATTAAGATGCCTTCACTAGAGGCCAAAAGAGCTTTGAGGCCTTTTAACTAGGTAGGTAAGAATAATTAATGTTTATAGAAATGTTGCGAGTATGACACTTTTTCCATCTCAGTAAACCAGTTAAAAATAAATTTTACAAAATGTAAAATTTACCTGTTTAAAAAATATTTATTGGAAAGATTTTAAGTTTTCTATTTGTCATATTGTAGAAAATAAGGTTACAGTGATTATCTTCAATTTAAAGCTTTCCAGATGAAAGTACATGCTGAATGAAAAATTTTTTAAATGTAAAAACTTTGCTATTAATACCAACACTTTTGAACATATTTAAAAGTGTTTAAATAAGTTAAACAAATGAATAGTGTTGATGTGGCTTTCATATATTTCTTGCAATTTTTATTACCATGGGTGAGTTTTATCAATTCCTTGTTTATTGTTAGTTCAGAAATCAAGCACCTGGGAAATGAGAAAAGTTTTACAGGATGTTTAATATAGTCCCCTCGAAAATTGGATGGTTTAGAGATACACGTAAATGCCAAACTAGGGAAGTGATTTGTGTAAAGATACATCTTCTTAGAGATAAGCTGCACGGTAAAGTCTAAGGACACTAAAGTTTTGTTACAATAAAGGTTAGCCATGCTAACTTTCTGAACATACCAAATTACCAAAAACTCAATATAGCTGCTGCCTCTGATACCATCTTTGTCTCTCAAATTCAGAGGAAAACTCTATCAACCAATGATGCATCCTGAACATTTCTCACCTTGCTCATCCTGACATTTCCTCATGGCTCTCAAGCCAGCTGCTGACCTCACCTAATCTTCTTAGTTATTGGACTCCAAGAGATTATGACTCAAAGCAGCCTTGTCCACGCAGACATCAAAAAGGAAACTGCTGAAGAAAATTGAATTTAGCCACTTGATCTTCATGAAAAAGAGGTCTAATCCTTTCCTTTGCCAGAGTCAATGGGCAGTTGTCTAAATTTCAACTTATTTTTAGAGTGATATGTTGCAAAAATGTGAAACCACATGAAAATATCTCTCTCACTGTCAAAAAAGCCACAGTGACAAATGAGACTACATACCTAAAAAAGAGGATACTGTTGTCATTTTATCACAATCTGAACTAAAACTTAATAGGGCCAAGGAATAGCAGCGGGATACACTAGCATCAGGTATTGGGAATTAACTCTCTCTAATTATGCCAATAAAACTAAACCTAAACCATAGGCATAATAATTACTTTTCAATGAAGTCAATAGTAATTAAGTTTAAAAAAATAACTGACTTTATAATATTACATACACATAAGACCTTGAATGTTAAATTTAAACAGCACTAGAAATAATGTTATAAATACATATTCTAATGAGATGTAATACCTTTCTGAGATGTGATGATTTGTGATAGCGATGACAAATTAGTTAAGATGGGGGGAGATGGTGTAGTAGGATAGGCTGAGTTCACCCCCGCTGTGGGAAACCACTAGAGAGGTGATAGAGAAACAACCAAGACCACAGTTCCAGGGTACGAGTGACCAGAGAAGGACTTCTACATTTTATAGGGGGTCTGAATGTAAAAGTGGGGAAATTAAAATTGAGAAGATGGGCTGCATTTAGCGCATCTGGGGCAGGCTAAATGCACAGGCTGGAGTGGGAGTCGAGTGGGGGACTCACTCCCACAAGCCACCATCTATCAGCTTAAGAGAACTTCCTTCTCTACTCTGTAGTCAGGAGCTCCCATGGGGAACCTGGAAGCAGACTCAGTTTACCTACACACAGAGACCTTGGAAAGGATGGCGCCTACCTCTCCTGCGAGGCAGGCTGTGTGGGCACCTGGTTTTGGCTGATTCTTGGGGACCCTCCCTTCAGGAGAGTGGGAGACAGGGCTGAGCTTAGCTGACAATTGACCAGTGGTTCTCCCCTTTCTCCATGGAGATCTGGAGCACTCACGGCATGCAAGGGCAGAGAAACGATGATGCGAGAGTGAGCCACACGGCACTGCCAGTCACTCCCAGGCTGGCCGTGGGCAGGGAGGTTGAAATAATCTATTCCACAGCCCAAAGGCATTCCATGCCAGAGCCTACAGACCACCAGACCCATCATGCTCACAAGTGCATTCTCCTCCGAGGTACATATGGCCAACCCCCCAGCCCTGGGGCTGGCAGCTGTCAACATCAACTAAGACCTGTGGCCCTGACTGGCTTTGCACCTGGTAGGGTCCTGGCCCAGCCAGCTGACCTAGTTGGAGAAAGGTAAGCCTGAGGGGAAGAGGCAGCCCAAGAGTACCTTCTACTGGGAAGACAAAAAAAGTACAGTCTGGCAAACTGCCTTTCTGCCTAGTGAATCTTCAGTTACTCAGTGTATACCCAGAGGCACTGAAAGCAGTGACACAAAGACATTTACACACTGATGTTCATTGCAACATTATTCACAATTTCCAAAAGATGGAAACAACCCAAGTACTCATAAACAGACTGGCGGATAAACAATGGTAGACATGTATAACTGAATATTATGCAGCAGTAGGAACAAATAAGGTCCTGAAATATATACACAAAAATGGATGAAACTTGAGGACATATGCTGAGTGAAACAAGCCGTACACAAAAGGATATGTTCTGCATGATTTCACTAATATAAACCCACTTGAAAATATAACTTGGAGTCTTAAAATATAGAATATAAGGGGTCTAGAGATAGAACCTTGAGAAGGGAGAATGATTACCTAATATGTACAGACTAGTTAACGGGATTGAAATTAAAAGCACAGGAATGGATAGAGGTGATCATTAGTGGGTTTATAAGTAATAGTACCATATCAAAAGTGAATATGATTGTAAGGGGTTGTTTAGAGCCATGTATCTCACTGATTAGCCCCATAAATATAATATGTTCTTGCATGAACTACTTCAAAAGCATGATATTTGTACAAAGAGTTAGTAGTAGAAGGGCATATGGTAAAAATTACGTATTGCATGCTATGGTCTATATTTAGCAGGAATATAACACTAGTACCACAACACTACTAGGAGTAAATAATGGGGGGAGGGGTATGCAAGATGCAAGAGGAGTTTTAGATTTTCTCTTTGGTGTGGGTGTGTCTATCTGTTATTTTCCTCTTTGGACAATGAAAATTATCTAAAATCAAAAGTGATGATATTGTGTACAACTAAGGGAAGATACTGTGAAACATTGTTTTTTGGATAGAATATATGCCATATGAATATTTATCAACAAAATCTGCAGAATCAAAATAAACAAATAGGTTGCCCAGGTGGATCAGGGGTAGATCAGGGGTAGAATGCTTCCATGTGGAAGACCTGGGTTCGATTCCCGGACCATGCACCCCTCAAAACTTAAATAAATAAATAAACAAACAGAAAGATTCAAAGAGAAAATGTGGAGAGGTATACCTAATCAACATTGGTAGGGTAGCAGGATGGGGCAGCCCCTCCAGAGGATAATGTAGTGCATTATCCTCTACAGAAGGCTACATATAGGTTGCCAGATGATTAACAACCTTAATGGGTATATGCTTGAAAGAATTGAAATAGGGACTTGAATAGACATTTGCAAATGTAGGTACATTGACTGAGAATAGAAGAGTGAACTGTGGTGTATACATATGACCAAATATTATGCAGCCACAGAAAGGAACAAGGTATGAGACATGCAACGAGGTAAATGAACCATGAGGACATTATGTGGAGCAAAATAAGCCAGATACAAAAGGACACATATTGTATGGCCTCTTTTAGAAAATACTTTTAAGACATTTGGGACCTAGATTGTAAGCTCTTACAACAGTCACATTTATTCCTGAGCTTTAAGTGTTATTTCTAAATTCTGTAATGCTATGCACTATGTTTTATAACCTAGTATTCTCCTGGAACTTGGGATACCTGTGTGGTGTGACACCTAAGACATTTCTCTACATATAGCAACTATTAAAGAAGCCAAAAAAGAGAACAGATTTCAGTTAGAGATAAGAATGAAACCGATATGGTTGGGACTAAAGTAAATCAGAACACAGGATAAGATGATATTGATGATATTATCTGTATTTTAGAACTTCACCTACGATAAGACAGCAAAAAAAAGAGGTTTATTTTGTCCAAAACCTAAAGTTTCTGTAGCACACAATCTAACTTTACACATCTGGCCAGTTCAGTTAAATAACCTAAACGCATGGAGCCTAGAATTGGGAATGAGGTCGTGCAATTTTATATAGCTCATATAATACCTGAATACATTCCAGAGTATGCTGGGCAGATAATTAAAAAGTATTGGCCAACTCCCTTGACAGATGAGAGAAAAAATGTTGAACTATTAAACTACCCCCCCCCAGGGAAATTCTTGATACTTTCTCAAACATTAGGGACCCCCAAGCTAATAGGCCAAGCCCTTGATCTTTAGACTGTTTTTAGGACATTTATGTCTGTAATGAAGAAGCTTGCCTACCTATAATTATGCCTGAGTTACTTCCAGAGGACCTCTTTTGTAGCTCAGTTGTGACCTCTCTTTCTAAGCCCAACTCTGCAAGTAAAATCATTACCCTTCTCTCTAGTGGGACATGACATCCAGGGCTGAAAGTCTCCTTGGCTATATGGGTCATGACTCCCAGGGATGAGCCTGGCCTTGGCACTGTGGGATCGACAATGCCTTCCTGACCAAAGAGAAGACACAAAATGTAACAAAATAAGGCATCAGTGACTAAGAGATTTCAAATACAATCAAGAGGCTATTTTGAAGGTCATTCTTATTCAAGCTTCAGCTAGATAGTGCAAATTTTCATGGTACGCCAAGTCCCAACCGAAAGTATTCCTATAAACCCCAAAGAATACCCAGGGCTGTATCTGAGACTATGAAGGTTCCACTTACTAAGTTTGTTTTTCAGAAACCTATGACCTCCTGATGGTTCGTAAGCCAGATAAGCCCTGAAATCCAGAGTTACCAGTTGCTTCAAGAGCATCAACCAGTTGCGTCCCCTTACCGCATAATGCTGAGACCCCTTTTCAACACGAAGAAGTCAGGATTGTTATTGCACAAATATCCCTAAAGAAAGGGAGAGGATGAAAGAAGAAAGAGGAGATGGAACAGAGAAGATAGGATTTAACAAATGAGTATGACTATGAGTATGAATCATTATATTGATATTTCTTTTTAGTCTCTTCGACTATAAAGCATCTTTAGTGTCTTAGACCAGCTAAAAGGAAATGCCTAAAATGGTGGAACTGTAACCCATACCATACTTTGCAAGTTGTTCTAAAACTACTTGTTAAAATGTACCTTGAAATTTATCATTTTCTTTTTGTATATATGTTATATTTCACAATAAAAAATGTTAAAAAGATTGATGCCTCTTATCTGACAGGGCTGAATAGGTAGGAAATTTGCTGGGTGATACTGAACAACTCAGACCCTGGGCAATAGATTTTTGGAATGTATTCATATATGTCTGTCTGTGGGATGATTCTGTTTTAAATTGCACTTGGCCAAGTTACTTATTTAGCTGAACTCTTTAAGGGATGATGAGGAAGAATTCCTTAAGGACCAAGGGAAGGTGTCCAGTGCAGTGGAGGATGATGGGGCTGGTAAAAGCTGTCGTTTAAATGGCAATGAAGATGAGCATGAAAAACCTGATTCATCCATGACTTCCAATGACCTGTAAGCAGCACTGGATGGCAAAAAATGCAAACCAAGGCTCTCTATGAATATTCAAGGAGGGAAGCTGAGGCAAAGAGGAAGCCACAGGAGGAAGCAGGAAGGAGTGGTTCTGCTCTTTGGCTCTGGTCTTTTTGGCTGGTTGTAAGGGACTTCTCTTGAGCACTTCATACATAAAACAGAAATCTGATGAATCATAAACGTGAAGAACAGCATTGTATATAAATGTTTGTTGAAGAAATAGATGCATTGGATAAATAAATTCAATCTACCTCATTGACCATCACAATTTCACTCACCCACATGAACCCCAAGTGTTTCTGCAGGAAGCAAAGTGTTCATTTTGCAGTGAAACAAAGCAACAGCTCTACCAAGTCCCTAGAGAAGGCATGTTGGAGAATGGAAGTGTGCTGGAGGCTTAGCACCCAACTGTGATTGTTGTACCCCACTACATTCAAACAAACCTCCACTTTTGGCAAGATGTGGTGGGTGCAATAAGTATGGGCAGCCCAAGTTTAAATCCACACCATTACATGTTCTTGGTCTTGGTCAGCATTCTGATAGGTATGGACCTATTATAAATAGGATTCTCAGGAAGTTTAGATATGGCCCAACTGAATTAGGCTGGGTTGCAATCTATATTAGTGGAGTCCTTTAAAAGAAGATTGAAATTCAGACATATAGAGAGAAATCCTCTGGAAGAAGGTAAATGTCAATGGAACCCAGAAGAGAAAGAAGACATTCCCATGTGCATTACCACCTGACAGAAAAGCCAAGGATCAAGGATCACTAGCAACTTTACATGCCACAATCTTTGGTGAGAAAGCATTACATTGCTGATGCCTTGATTTTGGACTTCTCCTATCCTCAAAACCATGAACTCAGTTGTTTTAGCCAAAACAAACAAACAAATAAGAAACTAGACCATCAGTTTGCTATATTTCTGTTTTTTCAGTGCACTGAGGATGGGGGTTTCAATGAGAATTTAATTCACACTAACTGAACTTGGAAACCGGAATGCTGGCTTACTCATTAGAGTAGGAGGCATATCTGTTATTCTCTGTGGACATTGCCCAAGCATTTTACAGCTTGTCAAGTTGTTCTTCTAGTATAAAGGTTACAGATATTCTCAGTATCAGAGGAAAACAGCAACACATGGGCCCATAGAAAACATACTTGCAAATGAAGTCTAGCCAATCAAGAGATAGATCCAAATTAAAATAGAGGAAAAAAGAAAATGAATGCAAGAAGAAACCATGGTAAAAAAAATCTGGTAAAGAGAATTGACTCCATTTAAACAAAGAATTAAGATGGCACTGTTATAGAACTGATGGTTTCAGAATAAAATGTAAAAAAGTAATCTTGACAGTATAAAACTAGAAGACTCAAGAAGTTTGAAGAGAGGATGGAAGAGGAAATACAGGAAAGTTAGTTTCTTTATCATTCTTAGTAAGAAGTTAGTAGATACTGTTTAGAGTTAAATGTATTTAAAAATAACTACTACCTACTAGTGTGTTTCAGAAATCCTTTCCTTAACCTTAGTGGGTTATTTTAGAAACTAATATTTATGTGAAGAAACATTTATCTAAAATTCAGCATTTCCTTTAAGTTTACTTTAGTTCCCTTTTCTTTTGATAAATCCAAATATAATTATAAGCAATATGCAATATTTAACATAGGATATATATGGGATGTATTCACTAAGCATAAAGTAAAGATTGACAATTTTTTTAAAAAAACTGTTTATCAAAATATATCAATAATAGAGTGAAAGGAGAAGCCTTAAAATGTGATACTATATTTGCAACATATGTAATTAACAGAAGGCTCATATCCAGAATATATAAATAATCCAAACAAATCAATAAGAACAGTCAGATAATCCAGTAGAAAAATTGAGCAAAAGACTTGCACAGGCACTTTAAAAAAGATATCCCAAATGGCCATAAATATATGAGAAGTTGTTCAACTTTATTAGTATTCAGTGTAATCCCAATCGAAACCACAATGAGCTACCATATTAGACCCAGAATAACTAAAATAAAAAATAAAAAAATAGAAAAACTAACAATATCAAGGATAGACAAAGTTGGAACCCTGAAACTCTCACACACTTACCTTGTCAAGTTCTTTGGTCTTTTCTATTAAAGTTGAACATATGTATATTTTATGAACCAACAGTTCTACTCCTATGAAATACCTAATAGAAATGTTTACATATGTGCCCCAGAATATGTACAGGAATGTTCACAAAAACATCGCATATAATAGCCCCAAACTGAAATAACCCAAACATCCAATGACACTTGAATGAGTAGCTAAATTGTGGAGTACAGTGGAATACTATACAGCAATGAAAATGAGCTACAGATGTGTGCAATGGTGGTGGAACTCACAAACAGAATTTTGAGTTAAAGAAGCCAGGCAGAAAGCAGTATCTTATATATGATTCTCTTTTATAAAAGGTTAAAAAGAAAAGGCAAGACTAAGCTATGGTGTTAGAAGTCAGGACAGTGGTGTCTTTAGGGAAGAGGGAGAGAATGTGATTGGGACAACTTATTGGGGTGGGTGGGGTGCAAATTTGGGGATGCTGGCTGTGTTCTCTTCCTTGACCTGAGTGGAGGTTACACATGTGTATTCAATTTGTGATAATTCATTGAGTTTACAATTTTAATTTGTTCCCTGTGTGTAGACTATACCTTTTTATCTTTATTAAAAAAATTTTTTTTTAAACATAACAACATACAAAAATGAACATTCTTACCATATGATCATCCCATTTTTGGTCTATAATCAATAACTCACAATATTATCACATAGTTATATATTCATCTCCATGATCATTTCTTACAACATTTGCATCAATTCAGAAAGAGAAATAAAATGAAAAAAAAAAACCTCATACATACCAAAGCCCTTACCCCTCCCTCTCATTGATTGCTTGTATTTCCATCTACCCAATATATTTTAGCTTTTGTTTCCCCTATTTTTTCTATACCCCTTATCACTCCCTTTCATTGATCACTAGTACCTGTTAGTGTAGACTATACCTTAATTAAAGGATTTTAAAATTAAAAAATATAAAAGGAGGGAAAAATTAGTTAATAATTTTAAATCATTGTATGCCAGGTGTAATGTAGCATATGTCACATAAACCTCAAAACTATGTAAGATATCAGGTATTATCCCATATGGCAGGTAATATTGTCATACCCCATTTATCAATAACTAAAATGAGGCTGAGAGATATTTTAAATAATGTTCGGGTTCAAGAGGCATGACTAGAGCTGCTGATATGACTAAAAGGCCTGAATTCTTCTTATAAAAATATAATATGATTCCTCACATGTAATGTGCTTATTCAATTATTAGTTGTTTCCACTTTTCTAACTTTAAAAATTGAGATACGTTACATTTCTTCCTAGAATATAATAGACATTTCTTCCTAGAATGCCAATTTCATTGTCAACATTTTTAAGAATTCATAAAGTCACTAATATAACAGAAAACACTGGTTTGCAAGGGAAAAGCAGCTAATTGCAAATAAATGAAAGGTACATGTAAAAATAGAATCCTAGTGCAAACAATTATTTAAATATTCAAAATTTTAAATTCACACTAATAAAATGTGTACCTGAAGAAATACACTCGAGTTTGGGATCTGAAATTTTAAAAATAAGTGCCCTTTATGAGACATTTATTTTATTGTTTTCATATTTTTCATAAATCAATAAGGTACATTAAAAATACAAACTCCATAAAATTAAAAAAATAAAAGCACAAATATTTAAGAATTAAAAGTATAAGCTATATTGGAAATACCTACTCCATAATTATTCAGAAAAGTAAATTGCAACTCTATTTTCATAATTACAAGGATTTATGTACAAGTTAACCAGTTTTCTTAAAGCAACTATTCAAGACAATCACAGTAGTTATAAGAGCAGAAGTTCAGAAAAAAATGCTAAAAATAAATTTATAAAACAATAGAATATGATCAGAAAGAAGATTAAATAACTAATTAAACAAATACAGAACCCAAACTCCAATATTATAAAACTAATTATTATTCATAAAATCACACAGAACAAAATAAACAAGACTAAAGTAAAATTTCTAACAAAGAACAATCTTTGTTAATCACAAGGAATAAAGAAGTCAAAGAGTGACAATATTAGAGCAAAGTTAATAGATATGGAGGAGTAATAACATAAACACTTTAAGAGATTAAAATATTAAAATATTAAGCATTGTTGTAATGGAGAAATAACTTAATGTACAGATCAAGGATATATCTCATTCCAGAAAAGTTGTAGAAATTGTGTTAAATTGGCATATATGTGCAACCACGTTATTAAATTGACATGTTATTAAATTTACGTGCTTCTTCAAGCATCCAAGGAGAAAAATCTCTTGCACTTAAATTAACTCAGGAAATATAACATCTCTGACTCTCTTGAACAGAGGGAAACAGGTTTGTTATTTAGAATAAAGTAAATCCACCGTCAACACGGTGACTTAAAACACCCCCTGGAAAAATCCCCCCTCAGAATGAGATAACAAAAAGACAAATCCCATTTGCTTAAACACTGAAGGACAATAAAGTTTGGAGAAAGACACCCCAAATGTTGAATCAAAGAAAAAGAATCTCCCAGAGCAGGTAGGGGATTTCCGTCTTGGAAGTGCCAATGCAGACCCCACCTCCTCACTTGGTCTGGTGCAGCCTGGAGAAATGCAGAGCCAGTGGCCTGGTCCCTCCAGCAGCAGATATAGATGCCAGAGCCACTGGCAACAGCAAGTTAGAACCCCTCACATATCCAAGAATAGGGACACAAGGCCACAGAGATCCAGGGAGCCATGCATGCCACTGAGTTGTACTGTGTGCTGTACCAAAGGTGTCCCTGAGGTGGGGGGATAAAGAGAGAGAGAGAGAGAGAAAGAGAGAGACCACAGCAGAACTGTTGGGAAAATGTGCATGCACTCACTCCAGTTTCTGTTGGCTGGAACATCTAAAGGCAAAATGGGCATTTCTGGAGTGGCCCGACTTTCTGGATTGACG
>PVIY010046602.1:0-18432 GCA_004026745.1 Myrmecophaga tridactyla | reverse complement strand
CATTTGCATTAATTCAGAAAAAGAAATAAAAAGACAATAGAAAAAGAAATAAAACGAACACAGGAAAGAAAAAAAAAGATTATACCTACCATACCCCTTACCCCTTGCTTTCATTGATCACTAGCATTTCAAACTAAATTTATTTTAGCATTTGTTCCCCCTATTATTTATTTTTATTCCATATGTTCTACTCCTTTGTTGACAAGTAGATAAAAGGAGTATCAGACACAAGGTTTTCACAATCACACAGTCACACTGTGACAGCTGTATCATTATCCAATCATCCTCAAGAAACATGGCTACTGGAACACAGCTCTACATTTTCAGGCAGTTCCCTCCAGCCTCTCCATTACATCTTGAATAACAACATGATATCTGCTTGATACATAAGAATAACTCCAGGATAACCTCTCGACTCTGTTTGGAATCTCTCAGCCATTGACACTTTGTCTCATTTCCCTCTTCCCCCTTTTGATCGAGAAGGTTCTCTCAATCCCTTGATGCTGAGTCTCAGCTCATTCCAAGATCTCTGTCCCACGTTGCCAGGAAGGTCCACACCCCTGGGAGTCATGTCCCACACAGACAGGGGGAGGGTGGTGAGACTGCTTGCTGTGTTGGCTGGAGAGAGAGGCCACATCTGAGCAACAAAAGAGGCTCTCTTGGGGGTGACTCTTAGGCTTAAATTTTAAGTAGGCTTGACCTATCCTTTGCGGGGTTAAGTTTCATATGAACAAACCCCAAGACTGGGGGCTCTGCCTATAGCTTTGCTTGTCCACACTGGCTAAAAATTTTTGAAATTCTGTTTAAGATGTCGATTTCACTTTGCTGTGAGTTTGCTGACACCTGTCCAACAGCAGTTCAGGTGACATGGCAGCCAACGTGATGCCAATTCCCTTTCTCATCCCCCTCTAGGCTTACCTTCCAGAGCTTTCACCTGATGTACGGGGCCGATGGGGGCACTTTCTGCAGAGACGTGACGTGTGGTCAAGCAGCCCAGTAGGTCAAGCAGTAATCGTCATGGGAGCCTGCGCACCAGCTCTCTCTCGGACACATCCAGATTTGTCAGATTCTATCATCAGCTTGATCCAGTGTTAGCTGGATTAGTTCCCACAATTTGGAGCTAAATGGAAAAGAGGCATATGGTGAGTGTTCTAGTTTGCTAGCTGCCAGAATGCAATATACCAGAAACAGAATGGATTTAAAAAGGGGAACTTAATAAGTTGCTAGTTTACAGTTCTAAGGCTGAGAAAATGTCCCAATTAAAACAAGTCTATAGAAATGTCCAATCTGAGGCATCCAGGGTAAGATACCTTGGTTCAAGAAGGCCGATGAAGTTCAGGGTTTCTCTCTCATGTGAGAAGGCACATGGCGAACACAGTCAGGGCTTCTCTCTCATCTGGAAGGGCACATGGTGAACACGGCATAATCTGCTAGCTTTCTCTCCTAGCTTCCGGTTTCATGAAGCTCCCAGGGAGGCATTTTCCTTCTTCATCTCCAAAGGTTGCTGGCTCATGGATTCTCTGCTCCCTCTGAATCTCTTTCATTCTCCAAAATGTTTCCTCTTTTATAGGACTCCAGTAAACCAATCAAGACCCACCCAAATGGGTGGAGACATGCCTCCATCTAATGCAGCTTAACAACCACTCTTGATTAAATCACATAAGAAACAGCTGCCTTTACAAAATGGGATTAGGATTAAAACATAGCTTTTCTAGGTTACAGACATCCTTTCAAACCAGCACAGTGAGAGTATGTCTTCCCTCTCTGAAACAGATTAGATCTAGCCTAGTGTGCTGGTTTGAAAGGATGAAGTACCCTAAAAATCCATGTTTTAATCCTGATCCA
The DNA here is from genome assembly GCA_004026745.1 of Myrmecophaga tridactyla. Lineage (NCBI taxonomy): Eukaryota > Metazoa > Chordata > Mammalia > Pilosa > Myrmecophagidae > Myrmecophaga > Myrmecophaga tridactyla. The sequence goes on along the minus strand of PVIY010046602.1, from coordinate 16,587 downwards.
TCTTGGGACACAGCTGGTTCTTTTAATCCATGTTCAGTACTGTAAATTGGAAACTTGATTAGATTATCTCATGGAGATGTGACTCGCCCAATTGTTAGTATTAACCCTTGGAGTCCAGGTGGGTCTTGATTAGTTTATTCAACTCCTTTGAAAGACGATGCATCTTGGAAAAAGCTTGAGAATGACGAGATCCTTGAGAGTCATGAAGCTGAAAGCCCACACAGCCAGAGACCTTTGGAGATGAAGAAGGAAAACGTCCCTGGGGGAGTTTCATGAAACAAAAAGCCTGGAGAGAAAGCTAGCAGATGTTGCCGCATTCACCATGTGCTTTTCCAGTCGAGAGAGAAACTCTGAACCTCATCGGCCTTTCTTGAGTGAAGGTAACCTCTTGTGGGTGCCTCAATTTGGACATTTTTACAGACTTGCTTTAATTTGGAGATTTTCACAGTCTCAGTACTGTAAATTTGTAACTTATTAAACTCCCCTTTTTAAAAGCCATTCTGTTTCTGGTATATCGCATTCCAGCAGCTAGCAAATTAGAACACCTAGTTTTCGGTTTTAAAAAACATTTTTTTTTATTTTTTAGCAAAGATAACAGGAGGAGGAGGAGGAAAAATGAAACAGGAGCTTAGAAAAAAGTTAACATCAAGTAAACACTTGAGGCAAATGTTGACTTGTCTTGCTCTCTTTCCTTCCCTCGAGTGGACGCAGCTGAGTAAGCTGCCCTCGAGGAATTTCCAGTCCAGCAGGTGAGATGTCACCTGAGAATAAGGAGACTCCCTGGGAAAGTGTGGAGAAGGCCCTGCAATGCAGAAGGGATGGTGTTCTAGTTTGCTAGCTGCCAGAATGCAACACACCAGAGACGGATTGGCTTTTAATAAAAGGGGATTTATTTAATTAGTTCTTCAGAGGAAAGGCAGCCAACTTTCATCTGAGGTTCTCTCTTACGTGGGAAGGCACAGGGTGATCTCTGCTGGCCTTCTCTTTGGGCCTCTGGGTTCCAACAACTTTCCCCAGGCTGATTCCTTTCTGCATCTCCAAAGGCCTGGGCTGAGCTGTGAGTGCTGAGATGAGGTCTGCTGAGCTGCTTGGGCTGTGCTAAGTTGAGTTCTCTCATTTAAGCACCAGCCATTTAAGTCAAACATCATTCACTGCAGCAGACATGCCTCCTAGCCAACTGCAGAGGTAATCAGGAACCGATGAGGTTCACATACCATTGGCTCATGTCCACAGCAACAGAATTAGGTGCCTTCACCTGGCCAAGTTGACAACTGAATCTAACTACCACAGATGGGGTCAGCGGGGATGGGGAGCAGCCCCCACAAGAACTGGGCTGGGGGAGGTTCTACAGACAGGATCCCCAGAACTTGGGAGGAAGGGGAAGGGAGAAGCCAAGACCTGTTTTTCCCTAAAGGAAAGCAAAAATGAAGACTTAGCCAAGAGCTTTTGCTTGACACATTTCCTTATGTCGAAAAGCTCATCTTACTCTGATTTAAATGAATCGAATACTTTTAGGGGAGAGTCTGAGGTAAAAAAAAAAAAAAGTGTCAACAGGTCTGGCAGATTTTCTGGAAGTAGATGGGATGTTTCTACTCTATAAACCAAATTTAGGCACCTTTCTCCGAAGGCATTTTTCATTCCCAGCACCGGGCCTAAATGAAGACGTGTTAGCAGGGTGAGTGTCAACGCAAACCCCTAGCAAAGTGCACACCCAAGAAATTTATATCACCCAATGAGGAACCACGCTTACTTCTATAAACTTCCCTGCCCCAACCTACCCACATGGTACCTATATTTCCAGACCTTTAATTCTGATCAGTGCAAACCTTCCTGCTACTGAGTTCACGCTTTAACACTGCTTCCTTGGACTACCTTGCACAGGTATAAGTGAGCAACAAAAGGCATGGGCCACGTGCAAAAACCGTCATGGCTGTCTGGAAGCAGCATGTGTTAGGCTCTCACATTCCCTCCTTTTTTTTTTTTAACTTAAGAAAACAAACAATACACTTAGAACCACCAAAAACGGGTATCTTAGTTAGCTCACCCATAGGCACATTTAAATAAAGTATCCATATAATCATTGTAAAGCCTGTGTTTGCATAGTAAGTTTCTTAAACCAATTTAAAACTGAGGCAACAAGGAAAAAAAAATCTACAAATTCAGGTAGCAAAGTTCTTAAATTCTAAGATACCATTTGATCAGCTGTCAAAACTGTGAATGTTCTCAAAATATCAAGTAGAAAGTTCTTACAAATATCTGCATTACTATAGTAATGACCTATTTTACTAAACATTTTCCTGATTTCAGGAAAACACGAAGATATTTTTACAATTAGCATATGAAAATCTTAACCACGTAAAATGGATACCTTAGTTAGCTTATCCATAGGCATATTTAAAAAAAAATCTTAAGTAATCATTGTAAAGCCATTTGTACAGTACATTTCATGAACCAATTTAAAATTAAAGCAAGAAAAGAAAAAAATCTATAGATACATGTATCAGAGTTTCTTAAATTCCAAATATTAAACAGTATCTCAAAATACCATTTGGTCGACTGTCAAAATTGTGTGCATTCTCAAAATATCAAGTAAATAGTTATTACAAACATCAACTTTGCTATAATAGGGAGCTATGTTACTGAACATTTTCAAATTTTTTATTTCAGGAATTTATTTCATCTAATATCTACAACTACCTATAGTTTTTTTTTTTTAACTTTTTTTGTTGTAAAATATATATATATATATATACACACACACACACAAAACAATTTTCAAAGCACCCTTCACAACAAGCAGCTACAGAACAGCTCTCAGAGTTTGTCATGGGCTACCACACCCTCAACTCACATTTTTCCTTCTAGCTGCTCCAAAACACTGGCGGCTTTATCAGAGTCATAATAATGGAATTAGGCAGCATCTGTCCTTTTGTGTCTGATGTATTTCACTCAGCCTTATGTCCTCAAGGTCCATCCATGTTGTCATATGTTTTGGAACCTCCTTTTGTCTAATGTTGCATAATATTCCATCATACGTATGTACCACATTTGGTTTCTCCACTTGTCTGTTGATGGGCACCGGGATTGTTTCCATCTCTGGGCACTGTGAATAGTGCCGCTATGAATATCAGCGTGCAAATGTATGTTCGTGTCACTGCCCTCAACTCTTCTGGGTACACACTGAGTACTGGCATTGCTGGGTCACAGCAGGACTCCCCCAAGCCTGGAGCTGAAACTCAACGGTCTTGTGGCACCGAGGTCAGAACTCGCTGGACCATGCCCCTGCCAGGTGCAGCTGTGCAATGCTGGTCTGCACATGTCACTTCCCTGCTAACCCGCGAGGCAAGGGCATCACACACAGCTTACATTTGGGTGGAACAAAGCTTTGGGGGCTTTTGGGTTCAGAAACCTTCCCAGAGTCCCATAGCGGATTAAGGATGAAGCCAGGTTGGCTGAAGTTCATTTTCACTTTAGTACGGAAAGGATGAACTAGGTTTTGATGCTCTTCCATAGTAGGTCTACAGAAACAAGCAAATAAAAGCTCGTACAGTATAAAAACAGGTGTATCTTCCGACTTTCCTGAAATCAAGAAAATGTGTAGCAACATATGTCATTACTATAGCAATGCAGATACTTGTGAGAACTTTCTACTTGATATTTTGGAACATTCACACTTTTTCAATTTTTTTAATTTTAATTTTAATTTATTAATTAAAAAATTAACAAACAAAACATTAACATATCATTCCATTCTACATATATAATCAGTAATTCTTAATATCATCACATAGTTGCATATTCATCGTTTCTTAGAACATTTGCATCGATTTAGAAAAAGAAATAAAAAGACAACAGAAAAAGAAATAAAACGATAACAGAAAAAAAAAGATTATACATACCATACCCCTTACCCCTCGCTTTCATTTATCACTAGTATTTCAAACTAAATTTATTTTGACATTTGTTCCCCCTATTATTTATTTTTATTCCATATGTTCTACTCGTCTGTTGATATGGTAGATAAAAGGAGCATCAGACACAAGGTTTTCACATTCACAGAGTCTCATTGTGAAAGCTATACCATTGTTCAATCATCATCAAGAAACACGGCTACTGGAACACAGCTCTACATTTTCAGGCAGTTCCCTCCAGCCTCTCCACTACATCTTGAACAACAAGGTGATATCTACTTAATGCATAAGAATAACCTCCAGGATAACCTCTCAACTCTGTTTGGAATCTCTCAGCCATTGACACTTTGTCTCATTTCCCTCTTCCCCCTTTTGGTCGAGAAGGTTCTCTCAATCCCTTGATGTTAATTCTCAGCTCATTCTAGGGTTTTTCTCAATCCCTTGATGCTGAGTCCCAACTCATTCTAGGACTTCTGTCCCACGTTGCCAGGAAGGTCCACACCCCTGGGAGTCATGTCTCATGTAGAGAGGGGGAGGGTGGTGAGCTTGCTTGTTGCGTTGGCTGGAGAGATAGGTCACATCTGAGCAACAAAAGAGGCTCTCTTGGGGGTGACTCTTAGGCCTAAATTTTAAGGAGAGTTGACCTATCCTTTGTGGGGTTAAGTTTCATATGAACAAACCCCAAGACTGGGGACTCAGCCTATAGCTTTGGTTGTTCCCACTGCTTGTGAGAATATCAAGAATTCAACTTGTGGAGGTTGAATTTCTCCCTGTTCTCAACATTTCCCGAAGGGGGATTTGCAAATACTTTTCCACTCACTGATCAAATCACTCTGGGATTCATCAGGGCATCACTCTGGACAAACCAACAAAATCTCATGTCCTACCTGAGATTCCAAGTACTTATGGCGTTCAATCAAACTATCTACATAAGTTATATTAGGAAGGAACATTCACACTTTTGACAGCTGATCAAATGGTATCTAAGTTAGCGTTTAATAGAGAATTTAAGAGCTTTGCTAAATGAATTTGTTAATTTTTTCCCTTGCTGCTTTAATTTTAAATCGGTTTATGAAACCTACTGCACAAACATGGGTTTTACAATGATTATATGGATACTTTATTTAAATATGCCTATGGTTGAGCTAACTAAGATATCCATTTTTGGTAGTTCTAAGTGTAGTGTTTGTTTTCTTAAATAAAAATAAGAAAACAAAAAAACTTGTATGGAACAAAACAAACCCAAACTATTATTTCACGATTGTAGTGAAATGCTTTGCTTTTAGAAACAGAATCCACCCTCTAGAAGCGCCATTACTATAAGAAACTCCCTTCATTTTCCAACATCGGCTCAGCAGAGAAAATAATGCCAAGAGGGAAGGGGCCATGCCGGGGGCAGCCCAGGCTCTCTGCATGTGTGGCACATCACGTCAGAACATTCCAGAGGATGCTGGGAAGACAACTTTAAATCCAAAGGATGAGATAAAAGGAATGTGCCCTGTGAGATGGAAAAAACTGACAGCTGCCCACAACACCCCTGGAGACATGCCACGCTTTTGCTGCTGTAAGCTCAAAGGCTGCCCAGCTTGACTGCAACTTGTTCTGAAAAAAAAAAAGCGCACAAACCAAGATGTTTTCCCAACACCTGCAGGCAAGCCTCTGGCATCCAGTAGCTTTGTGCCCCAGCTCTATACAACCTCAGAGCAGGTGTCAGAGGTGTGGACGTATTGGGAGAACATGCCCTCGCACCATCCGCTGTGCCTACCACTCTCTGTAAGAAAGTGTCCTTTGGGGGTGATCACTGGGCACTCATGCCTCTTTGGAATCACCACTGGCCCCATTGTAGGGCAGTGCCAGCTGGCCTCCCCCCCTTTCTTCTTTCAGGGTGATTCCTGCTGCAGGCCCAGCAGGATGCAACACACCAAACTCACCAGAGGTTATCTCCAGGGCACTAGAACTGCTTTCTCTTGGTGTTGTTTATGCTTCGATGTTGTTTGAACACACATGCAAGCTATTCCTATGATTCTCCTGGAATTTAAAACACACACGCAAGAGAACGTTCCTCCTAATGGACCCAGCTGCTTATCCATCTTCTCAAGATTAAGGAGGGTTAAGAAATGAATCATACACTGGCTGTTAGTACGCTGGCTACAGTCTAAAACCAAGCACACAGAATCCAGAAGATAGTCAACTGTGGACGCTTTTAAACATACGGAGGCATTGATAACCAGAGTTTTATTTGCTAAAAGTACCCAGCCTGTACCCCATATCATCAACAGCCCCTTCCAACATGAAAAAGTTGGAATGGCCATAGCCCAAATACCCCTAAAGAGATGGATAGAAAGATCAAAGGGGATGATGGAGTTATACAGAGAAGGTAGGGTTTAACTAATGAGTATGAATGCTGACTCTTTATATTGATATCTCTTCTCGTCTCCAGCATCTTAGAGCAGCTAGAAGTAAAAAACCTAACACTGTGGAATTGTAACCCATGCCAAACTCTGAAATCTGTTCTACAACTAATTGTGGTGCTGTGCTTTGAAATGTATTGCTTTTTTGTATACATGTTATTTTTCTCACGCAAAAAAAGAAAAGTCAATTGTCATGGTAAAAAAGTACTTAAGCACTCGAGTCTCCTATATTCTAGAGCAGTAGAAGGAAAACTCTGGGAGGATGGTATAGTAGCCCATGACAAACTCTGGGATCTGTCCTGTAACCACTTTTTGAAGAGTGCTCTGAAAACTATTGCTTTTTTCTTTCTTTGTTTTGTATATATGTTATATTATACAATAAAAAAGGTTAAAAAAAATACCAAGCTTGTTACTCCACCATTATCAACATAAAGATACCCACATATGGGTATCTTACAGATAAAATTAATCTGGCAGATGACTGGGCATGGATTGCTAAAAGGAAGATAAATGAAGCTGAGAATCCAGCTATAAAAGATCAAACAGATTTTCTGCCAACAAGTAAACCTCAAGCACCCACCCAGTGTATCAGGCAACTCTCTAGACATATCAAGGACCACCCCCTCAAGGCACATCCTAGAAAAGGAAACAAACAAGGTGGTTATAAACAGAGATTATTATTATGGAGAAACAAGCAGATAATCAACTCTTAGTCAATCAATAAGAATTGAAAACACACTAGCTATTGTGCTAGAACCTGGAAAAAGTAAGAAAAAGAAGACACAGGGAGGTAGTTTACTTCATATTTAACCTTTTGACAGCTTGCCTGGCATCATCCTTCTCTTCCCGGGATGTCTTCCCTCTCCTCGAGAACTGTTTGTGGCATGTTGCTTGTTTTTATACTGATAATTCTGAATTTTCATAGAGTCACAAAACAATCTGGAGTAACTGGTGAATTGGCAGGTGGGACTGGTGAAGGAAACCAGGGAAAGGAAACTTAGTTTCCCAAAGCAAGTAGTTCTCCCCCTTCATTCAATCCATAAGAGTTGAATACACACTAGCCACCGTGCCAGAACCTGGATATAGTAAGAAAAATAAGACACAGCCACGCCTTCCAGAACTCATGTGCCATGGGAGACAAACAACTACTAATATTACTTTCAGCTTTACGAGGTTATCGTGATTTGACCATCTTTTACTTTCCAATCAGCACTTGGTTCAACTTAATGTGTGATGAAATCAAAGATGGGACTAGGAGGCAGTGCAAATGGGGGAAAGTCACTTTAGCTGTTAAGTGGGCAGGGAGGGGCAGAAGGGAGTGAAACCGCTTTCAGGAGACCTGAAAATATACCTTTTTTTAAAAAAATTTTTATTAATTAAAAAAAATTACAAGAAACACAAACATTCCCAACACATACACTCAGCAATTTACAATATCAGAATATACCTTTTTTATTAAGAAATATCGTAAATATACAGAAAAACTTGCAGAGCAGCCTAACACCCAAGCATCCAACACTCAACCCTGTTAAATCTCTACATTTTGCTACACTTACCCCCAGCTTTGTTACAAATGCAGCATGACAAATGATGAAACACAGTAACAAGACATGCATTCTCACTGACAAAAAACTGCTAATTAAACTAAGATAGCATCTCCCCCTCTCATCAGAATGGTCAAAACCTGCACAGACTTTGCGGTGGGAGTCTGCAGGCTGTATGTACTGCAGAAAAGCAGATTCTGAAAGCGAATCCATTCCTGCAAGGAGGATCTCTGGGTGAGTGGAATTCTAAGCTGGGACGTGACCCACATCATTTGGTGCGAGTCTAAATTCTCTTAGTGGAATTCTTTACAAGAAGATAAAAGACAGAGAGGAGCTCACGGGGAAAAAGCCCCAGAGAAGCTGAAAGAAGACACACAGAATATCAGAAAGAAAGCCACGGAAACAGAGAGGAAGCCACCGAAGCCAGAAGCTGGAGGCAACAAGAACCCGGGAGAGAAGGGAGAGCCCAGCAGATGCTGCCATATGACAGAGGAGACCAAGCTCGCCAGTAGCCAGTTTTGGGGGAGAAGGTGTCATCTCGCTGATGCCTTAATTTGGACATTTTCATGGCCTTAGAACTGTAAACATGTGAGCTAATAAATCGCCATTGTTAAAAGCCCACCCATGTCTGATATATTGCATTTTGGCAGCTTTAGCTCTCACTGAAACAGCTTTATTGATGATAGCACCAGTGTTGGCAAGAATGGGCACTCAAACAGCATTAAACAGAGAACATTTTCACAAGCCACACGGCAGTACCAATTTTAAATAAGTACCGTACGACCCAGCAATGGTACTTATAATAATATCCTAAAAAAAAGAAATACTAGCAGCTGTGCGTGACGGCTTCCTATGCTCTAACAGAAAATGGGTTATGACAGGGATTTTCTCTGCAGCTTTATCAATTAACTGGGACACTTCAAAACTACCAGAAGCGGTGAATCAGATATATATGTAGCAAATTGGGAATCCAGCATACGATGCTCAGGGAGGCCAGTCCCCAGGGGAATCCTCGAAGAAATGGCAAAACCTGGCAGAGCAATCTCTGCAGAAGGCTGAAAAACAGTTAAAAGGTTACAGTGACTGGGACAGGACTTTGGGGAACATGGAGGAGTAGGGTAGACTGGGTTCATCCCTGCTCCATGGGGCGTAGAGTGGGGACAAAGAAAATAACCAGGACTGCAGTCCCGGAGAGGGTGGTGAGTGATCGGAGAGGGGCTTCAGCATTTTGGGGGGAGGTCCTGGTAGAGAGGTGGGGGGATCGGGACGAGTTTGCTTGGCCATGGCCCCGCCAGGGGGAGGCGTTGGCACATGGGGAGGTGTGGGTCTGAGGGATGGCACCGTCCGTCCAATGCAACCAGCCCCAGCAGCTGGCTGGGGAGACCCCCCGTGTGGCTTCACGGCTGGCAGCGCCCGCGGGGAGTCCAGTCCCACTGCGAGGGGTCACGCCCACAGGTGCTAAAAGCGGTTGCTCCACTGGGTACATGAATAGCCGTCCCGTCGGCCATTATAAAAATATAATAAAAAAGTTTTTAACAAAGTTACCACACTAATACACAACATTAATAAAAGGGAAAATGCTTTGGGGGGGAGAGGTATATTTTCTGAAGGATTTTTCTGTAAATCTGTAACTTTGCCAAGTAAAGAAAAATGCTGACTAGGAACAAAAAAAAGCAGCTTTAAGATATAAAATAAATGTCAACCAAATGCAGTGAGTGGAGCTTCTTTGAATCCTGATTCAAGCAAACCAAATATATACAAAATCTGAGGTGGGGAAACTTAACACTGACAAAGCATCTAATGATACTGAAGGATTACTGATTTTTTTTTTAGATGCAAAACTAAAACTCTAAAGCTATTAGAGTTTTTGTTTTTAAATACAGAGCGCTCCTCATATATATATACACACATACTAAAGCATTTAAAAATAATTATGATGTCTGGAATTAGCCTCAAAATAAAATGGGGAATGGAGACATAAATAAACAAAACTGAACCCATGTTGGTAAGGAACCATTTATGGGTTCTTCAACTAACACACTTTGCCAGCTGCAGCAGAAAGGACAGCTGTACACCACAGGAAGCCCAGATTCTCTTTATTGTCACTTTATTCTTAATTTGGGGATCCATGCCAGGTTAAGATGGCAACATTCTGAATTCACCTCCAAATATCATCAAGAGTTTGTACCCTGGCTGAACAATGTACTTGGGTCTTAAATATTGGCACCTGATTCAGAGCATATACATACACGGACAGCAACCGAGAAACACAGAAGTCCCTCACAAATGTAAGACATAAGGCAGTGCTTTAATGTCTGAGAGGGGTGTGTCCAAAAATAAGTTAGAGATGGCTGGAACTAGAAGAACTCAAGACAGTGGTTTTCAGCCAGGGCTGTTATTGTGCCGTTTTTTGGAAAAAGGCAGGGGCAGTTTTCACTGCACCATGACTAGAGAAACCCAGCTGGCACTTGGGCCAGAAATGACAAATGCAGGGCAATTTCACAAAAAGAACTCACATGCCTAAAATTCCACCGGGTTTTAGTTCACAGGCCCAGAGGAGTGACGAGCCCAGAGACAAGTTTTTTGTTTGTTTGTTTTTGCTCTGTTTTTAGCTAGTTAGTAGAAATAACTCAGGACTCCTGATTCCTAGCTAGTTATTAGGTGACCTAGCTACCCATCTAATCAAAAGTAGACAAGATACTACCTGACGATCCTTTTCTGTCCTTATGAACTGCAAAATTAAATGAATTCAAATTCAAATAGGAGACCGGGGGACGGGTAAAAAGAAATGACTAGGTCAGTGCCATGGTGACTCAGCAGGCAGAGTTCTCGCCTGCCATGCCGGAGACCCGGGTTCGATTAAAAAAAAAAGAAAAAGAAATGACTAACCTGATAGCCCTGTGGTTTCTGCATAAAAAGGGCTCAGGGACGGTAGCTGGCCAGGTGGGCTGCAGCTGGGTTTGCACAGAACATCAGCTGTCGTATCCAAGAAGATTGCCACGCTCGAGCTGCACGGAACATCCCATGTCTGACGCTTGGTGCCTTTTTCCTCCATTGTATGTCTCCATTGGGTCTTATTCCAGGTCCTAGAACACTGCTTCGCACAAGACACAGAAGTTAAATAGTGAGTAATAACGTGATTTGTTTCCGGCAATCACATCCAGTTCTACCTGCAGTTTAGGAAAAGAGACTTTTAAACTTAAACTTACCAACAGGCTTTTCCTAGTCCCAGAAAGGGGACTTGGGGAACGGGAGCCTATGAGGATTGATGATCCCGAGCTCTTCTTTGGAAGTTACATTCTAACCCTAGGTTAGTTCAGGGGCAGCTTACAAACGACAAGTTTGAGAGTACTTCATCAACCTTCTCCCAAAGTACACCACTGCCAGTTTTCTCGTATTTTAAAACCAACGCATAAGACCCTATATTTATCCCTGCCAAATGTCAGCTGGGATTCTAATTTTGTCCCTGGACTTTGTGGCACCCTTCCTCCAGCCAGCCAAGATGATGGTTTTCTCCCTGGGAAGGGAGCCACCGACTGGCCCAAGCAAGGGCAGGAGAAGGCAAGGAAATACAGACAGGACGACTGCGTGCCAGGAAGGTCCGACCAGGGAGAATGCTAACAAGCAGGGGTTCCAACCTCATGCTGAGATCTGGGCTCCAAGGACTGTATTAAATTACAGAAGCCAAGGGTCTCAGTGTTTTATAGTAGGTTCTTTCCATCCTTTCAGGAGAGTAGAGTGGTTTCCTTAATAGTGCTTTCCGCTGGGAAGAGGCACCCACGAGTTGAACAGCAAGCCTTCCGTTGTCATTTCATATGCACAATTCGAGCCATCCCTCCAATGTAGGTTTATTACTCTAAAACTGGGTCCATTTTTATAGAGAGAGGAAAAGAAGCCAGACCTAAGATCTGCTTTTACAGTAATAAATTCGAATGTTAATGGACTAAACTCACTATTTAAAACACACAGACTGACAGTATAGATTAAATAATATGATCTGTCTATATGGTTGTGGTAATTAGATTCAGTTGTCAACTTGGCCAGGTGAAGGCGCCTAGTTCTGTTGCTGTGGACATAAGCCAATGGTACCTGAACCTCATCTGTTGCTGATTACATTTGCAGTTGGCTAGGAGGCGTACCTGCTGCAATGAATGTTGTTTGATTTCATTGGCTGGTGCTTAAATGAGAGACTCAACGTAGCACAGGCCAAGCACCTCAGCATACCTCATCTCAGCACTCACAGCTCAGCCCAGGCCTTTGGAGATGCAGAAAGGACTCACCCCAGGGAAAGTTGTTGGAACCCAGAGGCCTGGAGAGAAGGCCAGCAGAGATCACCCTGAGCTTTCCCACATAAGAAAGAATCTCACTTCAAAGTTAGCTGCCTTTCCTCTGAAGAACTAGCAAAATAAATCCCCTTTTATTAAAAGCCAATCCGTCTCTGGTGTGTTGCATCCTGGCAGTTAGCAAACTACAACAATGATGCTCACAAGAGACTTATTTTAGACTAAGGATACAGATTGAAAGTGAAAACATGGAAATTGACGTGTTATGTAAGCTGTAACCAAAAGAAAGCACAAGGAGCGATAGTAATATTAGAAAAAACAGGTTTTAAATGTTACAATATCATAAGAGATAAGATTTTCATGTTAATTGGAAAAAAACACCTGTATCTTTATATTTTCTTGAAACCAAAAACTGAAACATTCAGTTACATAGGTCATAAGTACAACAAAGTTGATGCATCTAACAACTTTCTACTTGCTATTTTGAGAATGTACAGCTTTGATAGCTAATCAAATGGTATCTACATTCATGTATAATATTAAGAATTCAAGAAACACAGACATCTGTATCTGCAGATTTTTATCTTGTTCACCTTAATTTTTTTTTGTATGCTATATGGTGGGATCCACTTCATTATTTTTTTCCGTGTGAATATCCTGTTATTGCAGCACCAATTCTTGAAATTTTGTTTTTGCTTTTTGTTTGTTTTGCTTGTTTGTTTGTTTTTTGGGAATCGAACCTGGGTCTTCTGTATGGCAGGCAAGAATTCTACCACTGAACTAACCTACCCTTGCACCCCCGCTCACCTTAATTTTAAATTGGCTTATGAAACTTACTGTACAAACACAGGCTTTACCATGATATTTTACTTAAAATGCCAAAAAAGTAAACTCTACCATTCAGTGGCAATAATAATAATAATAAATACAGAAGTATGGTTAAAAAAAAAAAAAAAAGACTAGGTCCAGACAGAATTTTGCCCCAGCTACCAAATCCTGAATCAGTGAGTGACGTGGCCCCTTGGCTTGCTGAGTCTTTGAACCCGATAAACTCAAAAAGTAATCTCGTGCAATTTCAGGACCTTTCATATGTGCACCCATGGTTTTCTAAGTGAGCCAATGCGAATCCACTTCCATGAGGTCATTCAGCAGCCTCCACGGCAGCCAAAGGCTCACCTGGCCAGCCTGTAAGGTGGGCAGCTACCTGCCTTACCTCATAAGTAACAGAGTCAGAAGTCAAAGGAGTGGTCTGGTTTCCATTTCCAGTACAGGAAATACTCACCAGCCCACCAACAGACAAAACATAACAGCTTACCCGACACCTTAAAGAACAAAATGCTAATGTCGGTTGTGCTGGTACAAAAGGAGGTATGTCCCCTAGAAAAGCCATGTTTTAATCTAAATCCCATTTCATAAAAGCAGAATAATCCCTATTCAATACTGTATGTTTGAAACTGTAATCAGATCATCTCCCTGGACTGCTCCAGCTCCTTAGCAGTGCTGGGCCCTCAAGATAAAGGTTTCTAACAGCCCCCCTCCCCTTAAAGGTAAGTGAGGGCTCAAATTACCTGGGAAGCTGGCTCAACCCTGCTGCACCTGGGTCCAAATGCCAGCGCCCCACCCACCTGGCAGAGATGGATTTCATCTGCCCCACGTGGGTACCTGCAGAGGTTTTTTGTTTTGTTTCAAATGTGGTGACGTTTATATATATATAAAACACAAAAACTGCATTTGAATCATTTTTCAGTGAACACGCTAATGGTACTTAATGCCTCCCCAGTGCTGTGCTGTTGTCATACTCCAAACAGACGCTCTGTTTACTAAGCAGTACCTCCCTGGCCCTCCTGCCCAGCTCTGATACCCTCTCCTCTACCCTCTGCCCCTATGGATTTGCCCATTCTGGTTGCTTCATGTCAGTACAGTCATGTAGTATCTGTCCATCATGTCCAGCTTCCACCAGGCAGGGCTCACCACATCCTGGCATGGCCCAGCACATCATTCCTTTCTGTTTCCGAAAAAGATCCCGCTGTCTCGATGGACCACATTTTGGTTTTTTTCTCTGTCCATCTGTCAATGGACTCTTGGGCAGGGGAATTTCCAAAGCTCCAGGCAATTCTTCCGTGCAGTCTGGCTTGAGGATCACATAGGACCAATGACCTTCTTTCCCCTGTAATCTCTAAGGCCCTCAGCTCTGTTTAGAGCATCACCTTACTCATACAGCAAACAATAAGTATCTCCAGGAAACAAGTTATCTATATTACCTGGGTATTGAGCTGAGCTACAAAGTAGCAGCTGCTTTTTGATGTAGCTGAAAGAGTAAATAACTCAGGGCTGAATAGGAATAGCATTTCCCTGCTAATGAACTGCTCAGTCATTCCTCCTGTGAATTAAAGTGTCAGAGGTCTTCATCCCTTTAGCGCCCCCCCCCATCACAAACGGTGGCAACCTTCCAACTCAGGTATGTAAACATAAAAAAAGTTCCAAAAGGAAGTATAATACAAGAAAACCATTTCTGTTGAACCAGTCCTCCTCTCCAAACCAGGGTGATGAATAAATAACACCAAATATGTAGGCAAGAGCTTAAATAGAAGTGGAAAGAGTCTTTTATTACAGTGCACTAGATGTCAAAGTGTACTTTCTGCTCTAGCTGCCTCCCTGAGAAGCTGATCATAGGATTAAAATTCTCCTATACTGATTTCTATTTCCCCCTATTCAATTAAAAACCATTGTTTTTCCTCTAGGGAAGATCTGGCCTGAGGATTTTCCAAACACCAAAAACCCAAATTAAAAACAGAAAAAATAATATCACAAAAGGAAAGGTCAGTTTCAGTGAACAGAACTGATATTCTAGAAGTCACCAGCCAACATTCCCCTCCTCCTAACACCAGGCACCTGGAGAATTTATTTCCACTTATTTTTTTTTTTTAAGGGATTTTTGGTTTGGGGTATTGAACACATTGGCAGAGGGGAAACAGGGAGCAAGTGAGACAAGGAGAGTCTAGACATCCTAGATTTATAATCAGTAGCTCCTGGGGAGCAGCTGGAGCTCTGATGTGAGACATGTACCCCAGAAATTATCCCGTTCATAAGGCCAATCCCTCTTTGGGTGTGGACTCACTGTGGGAGGGACCTTTCCATTAGGTTGCTTCAGTCGAGGCATGCCCCTAGTGGGTCTTACTTCTCTTGCTGGAGTCCTTTATAAGAGAGAAAATTCAGAGAAGCCGAGAGAGGAGGACACACAGAAAATGGAATCCACAGAGACAGAGAGGTACCATCGAGGCCAGGAGCTGGAGGCAACGAAAGTTGGGAGGGAAGGGAGAGCCCAGCAGTGCTGCCAGGGGCCCGAGAAGCCAGGCTGCAGGGAGACAGCATCGCCTGTTGATGCCTTGATTTGGACACTGTCACCGCCTTGGAGCTGTAAATTGTGAGCAACAAATCCCCATTGTAAAAGCCCACCCATTTCTGGTATATTCCATTTTAGCAACTTCAGCAAACTGACAACCTACATTAATTACAACGGATCAATCACTGATCATGAAAATATTGTGAAATTGACTTAATTCCTTCCTAGATCCCAGGGCCTAGGGTGTACCAGGCAGTGGTAACATAATGGCTAGCAAGAGCTCACGGTATAGGAGGGAAATAAACAGCAAGACCACCACGACATAAAAGGGCCCCCATAAGGGGTGCCCCCCCCAAAAAACCTCAGGGCACAAAGGACTCCGAATGCTGACAAGCCAGGGAAGCTTCCCAAGCGAGATACCAGGAGGCCACAAGAGAATCAGATGGATCATGAGAGGGGCGAGGGCAAGAATGTTCTGGAAAGGCAGCAGCCATGGCTCCTGGAGGGTCCTCAGACCAGGAAGGGGAGACAGGGCACTCGGTGGCCAACATTTCATCCTGCAGGTGCTCACCGAAGGGCTGTGCGTCCTTTGAGAAGGTCACTAGTCTGTGTGGGAGGGGGCAGACGGAGGAGGCAGTAGAGGATGTGCAGAGAACACAGCCGGTTAGGGCAACTGAGGCAGGAAGAGGCAGCAGGCAAGGGGAGAGAGCAGCCCTGGGTCCAGCACTGATTTCTCCACGTCAATCTGCTAGCAGGCATTTTGGGAGATAAATGAGGGGTGCAGGCACAGCCCCAACCCCCCAATTCAATGCTAGAGACCCCAAGCCACAGAGTTTCACTCATGTGTTGCGTACACCACAAGCACATTTTCCCAATGGCTAAAACACATCCCTTCAAGACATTAGGAACGTTGGTGGAAATTGAATATGTTGTATCACTTCCCTGCCTTCTGAAAGCAACCAATTGCAACAGTGGATAAAGGCATGGGCTTTGGAATCAAGAGACCTGGCTTCCAACCCAAGCTCTGGCACTTACTGAATTACTTAACCTGCCTGTGCCTCAGCTCAGTTATTATGAAGATTAAATTGGATGAGA
>PVIY010046601.1:0-18169 GCA_004026745.1 Myrmecophaga tridactyla | reverse complement strand
GATGGAATGTAGAAAGGAAATTTCTAGGCAAGATGGGAGAGTAGGGAGCTCCAGGATTCACTCCTCCAAAAACAGCTAGTGGACAGGCAGAAACTGTCTCCAGAGCTCCTGGGCTCCAGAGGCCAGGGCAGCACTATATAGCATCTGAGGGAGAACAGGAAGAGGTGGGTGAGAAACTATAGTAAAGATTTGCAAGTAACTTGTTCTGTAGTGGCTCCTGGTGCCTTGGGTGCAGTCCCTAGATGTCTGCTGTGAACCAAAAGGAATGCGGGAGCATTTTCCCCCAACAATGAATAAGGGGTAGAAATGAGAGGTGGACATTGCCAACCACTGATCACAACGTTTGGCCAATGAATTTAGATCCCTGGGTCTCACTCTGAACTGCTGTTTTAGCTTGCATGGACAGGGCTGCCATGGACACTGTTTTAACCCTGCCCCTGTCAGGGATAAAGGTGGAGGAGTTTTAAAGATGTAGGGCCTCCGTAGGGCTATAGGGAGCAGGTTGCTGAAGTGCACTATCTGCTGGGCAGGCCAGGTAAGTACAGCTTTGGGGAGCTGTCAAAAAGGTTTTTTGATGTCATTCCTGACCCTCTCCCCAAGGCTCTTTGGAATCAGTCTGCACCCCTGTTGTGGGTCCTGGCCCTGTTTTCTTTTTTTTCTTTTTGTTTTAATTAAAAAAAAATTGTTTAAACATAACAACATGCAAACACAAACATTCTTACCATATGATCCTTCCATTGTTGATATATAATTAATAACTCACAGTATCATCATATAGCTGAATATTCATCACCTGGATCATTTCTTAGAACATTTGCATCAATTCAGAAAAAGAAATAAAAAGAAAAATGAAAAAAATCATACATACCATACCCCTTATCCTTCCCTCTCATTGACTGCTAGTATTTCCATCTACCCATTATATTCTAGTTTTTGTTTCCCCTATTTTTTTTCTATACCACTTACCACTCCCTTTCATTGATCACTACCATTTCAATCTGCTATATTTATTTTAACATTCGTTCCCCTTATTATTTATTTATTTTTAATCCATGTTTTATTTGTCTGTCCATGCCATAGATAAAAGGAGCAGCAGACACAAGGTTTTCGCAATCACACAGTCACATTGTGAAAGCTATATCATTATACAATCATCTTCAAGAAACATGGCTACTGGAACACAGCTCTACATTTTCAAGCACTTCCTTCCAGCTTCTTCAATATACCTTAATTAAAAAGGTGATATCTATATAACATGTAAGAATAACCCCAGGATAACCGCTCAACTCTGTTTGAAATCTCTCAGCTATTGACACTTTAGTCTCATTTCCCTCTTCCCCCGTTTGGTCTAGAGGGTTTTCTCAATCCCTTGATGCTGAGTCCTAGCTTATTCTAGGATTTCCGTCCCACATTGCCAGGAAGGTTTACACCCCTGGGAGTCATATCCCACATAGAGAGGGGGAGGGCAGTGAATTTGCTTGTTGTGTTGGCTGAGAGAGGCCACATCTGAGCAACAAAAGAGGTTCTTTGGGGTGACTCTTAGGCCTGGCTCTGTTTTTGCTCGGAAATACTTAGTTGGGAAAGTAGTCTCTGGGGTGACCCTACTGCCAGAATTTGCCCTCCAGGCAAAAAGCAGCTAGAAGCAACAGAAGGAGATGAAAACAAAACAAAACAAATCAGCATACCCAGAGAAGGAATAGAGGAAAGGAAGCTTTCTCCTGGGAGTGAAACAATTGCACAAATGGTGCAATATTAATTGTACCATATACCCAGGGCAAGAATCAGATGAAGAAGTAACTGAGAAAATCTGATCAGTTAAACACCACAATTCTAAAGCTCTACAATAAGTTGAACCAAGTGCCAAAGAACAGCTGTAAGACAAAGCCAATTAACAATAAAACCCCAGGCAGGAGAAGATACTGACCTTCAGAGTAAGCTTTTCAAGATAATTTAGATGGCTAGATATCAGCAAAAGTTTCAACCCATACTTAGAAACAGGAAGATATGGCCCAGTCAAAGGAACAAATTAAAACTTCAGAGGAGACAGAAAACTTGTTGCAACTAATCAAATATGTTCAAACCAAACTCCTAAATCAATTCAAAGAGATGAAGGAAAATATGCCTGAAGAGATAAAGGATATTACGAAGACACTGCATAAGCATAAAGAAGAACTTGAAAGTATGAAAAGAAACATAAAAGAACTTATGGTAATTAATTCACAAAAGAAGAGATTAAAAATATGCTTGAGGCATACAATAGCAGATTTGAACAGGCAGAAGAAAGAATCAGTTAACTCGAAGACAGGATAATTGAAATCTTACAGACAGAAGAGGAAATAGAAAAAAGAATGGAAAAAATTGAGCAGGGTCTTAGAGAATTGAATGGCAGCATGATGTGCACAAACATATGTGTCCTGGGTGTCCCAGAAGTACAAGAGATAGGGGATGGGGAAGAAAGAATATTCAAGGAAATAATGACCAAAAATTTCCCAACTCTTATGAAAGACATAAATATACATGTCCAAGAACAGCAATATACTCCAAACAGAAAAAATCCTAATAAAACTACTCCAAGACTAATCAGAATGTCAAATGCCAAAGATAAAGAGAATCCTAAAAGCAGCAAGAGAAAAGCAATTCATCACATACAAGGGAACTGCAATAAGATTAAGTTCTAATTTATCATCAGAAACCATGGAGGGTAGAAGGCAGTGGTATGATATATTTAAGGTACAAAGGAGAAAAACTGCCAGCAAAGAATTCTTTATCTAGCAAAACTATCCTTAAAAATGAGGGAGAGTTTTTAAATATTCACAGATAAACAGAAACTGTGAGAATTTGCCAATAAGAGACCTTCCCTACAAGAAATACTAAAAGGAGTTCTGTAGGCTGAAAGAAAAGATAGGAGAGAAAGGCTTAGAGGAGAGTGTAGAAATGAAGATTATCAGTAAAGGTAACTATAACTGTAAAAAGAGAGACAAAATAAGATATGTCATATAAAAACTAAAGGATAAAATTAATAATAATTAGATACGTCAATGCACTACTCTCATCAACAGATAGAACATCTAGGTAGAGGATCAATGAGGAAACAGAAAACTTTTTAATGTGATAAATGAACTAGATTTAACAGACACATACAGAACATCGCACCCCAAAACACCTGGATATATATTCTTCTCTGATGCCCAAAGATCATTGCTCAGAATAAAGCATATGTTGGGTAACAAAACAAGTCTGAATAAATGTTAAAAGGTTGAAATTTTAGAAAGCATTTTTGGTACTGTTAATGGAATGAAACTAGAAATCAATAATAGGTGGAGAAGTAGAAAATTCACAAATATATGGAGGTTAAACACACTCTTAAAGAATCAGTGGGTAAAAGAAGAAATTGTAAGAGAAATCAGTAAATATCTAGTGATGAATGAAAACAAGAATGCAACATATCAAAACTTATGGGATGCAGTGAAGGCAATACTAAGAGGGAAACCTATAGCCCTAAACACCTACATTAGACAAGAATAAAGAGCTAAAATAAAAACCTAACTGCAAAGGAACAGCAAACTAATTTCAAAACAACCAGAAAGAAAGAAATTACAAAAATCAGAGCAGAAACAAGTGAAATTGAGAATAAAAAGAACAGTAGCAAAAATAAACAAACTCAAAGGTTGGTTCTTTGAGAGGAATAATAAAATTGACAAGAACTTAGCTAGACTGACAAAAAAGAGAGAAGGTACAAATAAATAAAATCCCAAATGAGAAGTGGGACATTAGTACTGATCCCACAGAAATAAAAGGATCATTACAGGATACTATGACCAACTGTATGCTAACAAATTATGCAACCTAGATGAAAAGGACAAATTCCTAAAACACGTGAACAACGTACACTGACTCTACAAGAAATAGGATACCTCCACAGACCAATTATAAGTAAAAAGGCTGAACCACCCATCAAAACCTCCCAACAAAGAAAAGTCCAGGACCAGACGGCTTCACAGGGGAATTCTACCAATTATTCCAAGAAGATTTAATACACATCCTGAACAAACTCTTCCAAAAAATTGAAAAGGAGGGAACACTACCTAACTCATTCTATGAAGCCAATGCTACCTTAATACCAAAGCCAGATAAAGAAACTACAGGGAAAGAAAATTACAGACCAATTTCTCTAATGAATATAAATGCAAAAATCCTCAACAAATACTTGCAAATCAAATTCAACAAAGCATTAAAAAAATTATACACCGTGATCAAGTGGGTCTTATTTCAGGCATTCAGGGTCATTCAACACAAGACAATCAATTAATGTAATAACCACATTAACAGATAGAAGGGGGGAAATCATGTGATCATCTCTATTGATGCAGAAAGGCATTTGACAAAATCCAGCATCCTTGGTCGATAAAAGCACTACAAAAGGTAGAAATAGAAGGGAATGTCATCAACATGATAGAAAGCACATATGAAAAACCCACAGTTAACATTGTACTAAATGGTGAAAGACTGAAAACTTTCCCTCTAAGATCTGGAAAAAGACAAGGATACCCACTGACACCACTGTTAGTTAACATTGTAATAGAGGTTCTAGCGAGAGCAGTTAGGCAGGATAAAGAATAAAAAGCATCCAAATTGAAAAGGAAGAAGTAAAACATTCACTATCTGCAAATGACCTGATCCTATATAGAGAAAGTCCAAAAAAATCCACAACAAAGTTACTAGAGTTCAGCAAAGTGGCAGGGTTCAATATCAACATGCAAAACTCAGTAGTGTTTCTATATACTAGTAATGAGCAATCTGAGGAGGAAAACAAGAAAAAAATTCCATTTACAGTAGCCATTAAAAGAATCAAATATCTGGTAAAATTTAACGAAAGATGTAAAGAACTTATACACAGAAAACTACAAAGCATTGCTTAAGAAGTCAAAGAAGACCTAAATAAATTGGAGGACATTCCATGACTATGCCTTGGAAGACTAAATATTGTTATGATGTCAATTCTACCCAATTGATTTATAGATTCAACAAAATCCCAATCAAAATTCCAATAGTCTGCTTTGAAGAAATGGAAAAGTCAATTACCAAATTTATTTGAAAGGGTAAGGGACCCCAAAAAGTCAAAAAAAAAATCTTAAAGACAAATGAAGTTGGAGGACTCATAATTCCTGACTTTAAGGCATATTATAAAGCCTACAAACATGGTACTGGCATAAAGATAAATATATTGGCCAATGGAATCAAACCCTCACATAACCCTCACAGAAATAGACCCTCACATCTATGGCTAATTGATATATGACAAGGCTGCCAAGTCTACTCAACTGGGACTGAATAGTCTATTCAACAAATGTTGCTGGGAGCACTGGATATCCTTTTGCAAAAGAATAAAAAAGGACCCCTGTCTTCTCGCTTATACAAAAAAATTGATCAAAGTGGATCAAAGACCTAAATATAAGAGCCAGGGCCATAAAACTCCTAGAAGTGAATGTAAGGAAGCATGAAGATCTTGTGGTAGGCAGTGGTTTCTTAGATTTTATTCCAAAACACAAGCAATGGAAGAAAAAAATAGATAAATGGGACCTCCTCAAAATTAGAAACTTCTGTGCTTCAAAGGACTTTGGCAAGAAAGTGAAAAAGCCTACTCAATGGGAGAAAATATTTGGAAACCACGTATCAGATAAGGGCTTGATATCCAGAATATATAAAGAAATCCTACAACCCAATATTAAAAAGACAAACAACCCAATTAAAAATGGGCAAAAGTCTTGAATAGACATTTTTCCAAAGAGAAAAGATGTTCAACATTACTATTTATCAGAGAAATGCAAATGAAAATTACAATGAGATATCATTTTACATCTACCAGAAGGGTACATACTACCAAAATGGCCACTAATAGAAAAGAAGAAAACTACAAGTGTTGGAGAGGATGTGGAGAAATAGAAACACTCATTCACTACTGGTGTAAAATGCTGCAGCCACTGTGGAAGACAGTTTGGTGGTTCATCAGCCATATAATCCACCAATGCCATTACTAGGATACGCCTAGAAGATCTGAAAGGAAAGACTTGAACAGACATTTTCACACTGATGTTCATAGCATCATTCATAATTGCAAAAAATGGAAGCAACCTGAGAGTTCATCAGCTGATGAATTGGTAAATAAAATGTATATGCATACAATGGAATATCACTCAGTTTAGGAAAGAATGAAATCCTGAGGAATGCAAAAACACGGATGAACCTTGAGGACATTATGTTGAGTGAAATAAGCCAGACACAAAAGGACAATATTGCATGATCTCACTGATATGAACTAATTATAAATGTGCAAACTCATAGAGTTAGAATCTAGGATATAGATTACCAAGAGATAAATGGAGGTAGAGAATGGGGAGCTGATACCTAATTTGTGGAGAATTTCTATTCAGGTTGTTTTCAAATGTTTGTTAATGGATAGTGGTGATGATAGCACATTATCGTGAATGTCATTAACACTGCTGAATTATGTTTGTGAATGTGGTTGAGAGGGGAAGTTTGGGGTTGTGTATGTTACTAGAAGGAAAGGTAGAGGATAAAACATGGGACTGTATAACACAGTGAATCCTGTTATGGATGAAGACTGGTTATTAGTACAGATATAAGAATGTTCTTTCATGAATTATAACAAATGTACATCATCATACAAGGAACTGATAATAGGGTGATATATGGAAAAAATATACCTAATGCAAACTTTGGACTATAGTTAACAGTAATATTTTAATATTCTTTCATTCACTGTAGCAAAGATAGCACACCAATGCAAAGTGGCAGCAATAGAAGGGTATATGAGAACATTGTAATTTTTACATGTCTTCTATGTAAACCTACAACTTCTCTAATTAAAAGTAAATAAATAACGATAATTAAAAGAAAAACAACAAAAACATTATGCTAAGTGAAAGAAACCAGATACAAGGTACTACATATAGTATGATTCCATTTATATAAAATGTAACTCTACAGAGACAGAATTAGATTCACAGTTATGTAGGGATAGTGAAGGATGGGATTGAGAGGTGACTACTAGGGGTATGTTTTTTTTTATTTTGGAGTAATAAAAATTTTCTAAAACTTATTGTAGGGGTGAATGCACAACTCTCAGTTTATGCTAAAAGCCATTGACTATACTCTTTGGATGGATGTATGGCACATAAATATATCTCGATAAAACTATTTTTTGGAAAAGATGGAATGGAGAAGCTATCATAGAAGCAACATCTGTGAAAATGTCTTATGGCTTCAAGCATGGAAGTTCAATAAAGGTGAACAAACAGGGCCATGTGGTAACAATAACAAAATAAAGAAATTGTAGACTGCATTAATAGGATCACAGGATCTAGCAAAAGGAAAGTAAGAATGCGATTCTATTCTACGATGACTCCACTTCTCTAAGAGAATTGATTTCAGGTTTGTGATCACACTGTCAGAAACCCACAGACAAACTGGAGCATATTTATAGGGCAGCCACCCAAACAGGAAGATGACTTGAAGTCTCTGGAATGACTGACTGAAGGAGAATTGTTTCGTTTAGAGAAGAGGATGATGATGGTGGCTTTTCATCATAAAGTCAGAGGGAGAGTCTTGGAGAATAAGGAGTTACTCTGTGGATTCCCAAGACTGAAGTCAAAAGGGGACAGCTTCAGAGAGAATAATTTTAGCTCCATCTAATCATACAAAGGTTTGCGGAGAATCAGTAGAATATCTCAGGAGAATATATTGTATCATCCTTAGGGCCATTCAGAAAATAACTTAAACATTTTGGTAGGGATGTAGAAGGGATACAGCAGTCAATGGGAGCTTGGATTATATGCATTTGCATACCTATTTTTCTACTTCCAAGAGTGTATGATTTTAATGAATTTAAGAATTAATCGTAAGAAGTATTACTTTTAAGTAGTCTCTGGGTGAAGCTTGCCTCTGTGCTACTGGGACTTGATATGTAAGTTGTATAAGCAGGACCACAGATATGGTGTGTTTAATAAACTGTCTTGAGAAATAGGGACTTCACGTTAAATCGGGTGCCCCAGAAACAGAGGCTGAGTTTAGGAGTCCTGTGATAGTGATGTCTTAAGTGTTCCCAAGAGAAACAGATAAAAGAGAGGGGAAGATGGCCAGGGAAGGCAAGGGAGCCAGCAAGCTTGAGAGCTCAGCAAAATTCGGGGGGGATGGCTTCAGCCTGATCCCACTGGGGAGCTCTGAGGTGTAAGTTATACTTCAGAGTGATTCCCACCCAAAGCAAGGAAATTGGACTTTCATACTTCTGTACCCATCAATAAATAACTGGCTGAGGGCGGCCTGGGGCAATGTGAACTCCTGGGCACTTTCAGTTCTCTGTATAGGCAGGCAAAGCAGGCTCTAGGGACCCAAAGACACCTCCAAGGGAAAAACAGGCCAAGATACAGGTTTTTGAAAGTAAAAGTATACTGACATTGTCAGCCACTCATTTCCTTATTGGAGGAAGGAAAGCCCAGGCTCAAAGACTATTTGCTGGGATGTTATAAAGGGCACCTCAAAGGAGTCATCCACCCCATAGAGGCACTGAATGATCTAGACAAGGACTGAGTTGTCAGGCCCCCTGCCATGGTCTTAGATCAGGGAAAGGGAAACTAGGAGTGAGGATGGATCCCAGAAGAAGTAATTCTGAGGATCTTGAAGAAATAAGCCAACATGGCACCTAGGTTCGCCACATGAAAATAGTATGTTTAGTGGGGGCAAACATTTGCGTTGATCCTTAAAGCTCACAGCAAGTACTCTGAAGGTGCTGAGATTGTAGTCAATATTTTATTTACAAATTATTCTTATCTATTCATTAGAAAAGATAAAATTTATTAGATTTACTACTTTCTGGTAATAAAATGTTAAAGGATAATGATTTACATTTCTGTTGCTTACCTTTTGGACAGTTTATGGGTTCTGGCAGCATGTCTTTCCCCAAAACTCTTATTACCCTTTTCATTTGTTTATTTTTGTGTGCATGGTCCGGGAATCAAACCCAGGTCTCCCGCATGGAATGTGAGCCATCTACCACTGAACTACCCGTGCACCTTCCATAACCCTTTGAAACAAAACAATAAGTTATTTCTGTACTTAAGGAAAAAAAAAAACGAATGACCAAGGGTGCCTTAATTCTGTCCACCTAATATTCAACTCTGTATTTTGTAACTTCAAAACCTGCAATCTAGGTTGTGGTTTGGTCTAAGATTGGACATTTCCTTGCCTAACTGTAATAACACTTTTTAAAAAGTTGTATCCATGACCAAATTTCAAAATATTTTACAGCACAATTTGTTTGGTAATCCCTGCCCACCCTGCATGCTCATACAGTGTTTCTTGCAAAATATGGCAATAAAGGTGACCAGGATTGTGAAAGAATAAACATTAGCCCACATATGCACACAATTAGTATGATCACCTCTTGAGGGCACAGAATAGCCCTATGACCTGTCCAAGGTACACAGTAAATTGGTGACAGGACTGAAAAGAGAATTTATTTTGGATGCTCAGCACAGTACACTGCCGTGCTGGTCTTGGCTCTGACATGCCTTCTCTTCTCTCGTAGGCATTCCAAAATAATCCCTTCTAAAAACACAGCCCTCTGAGGAGCTCGCTGAGTTTCCTCTGGTAACCATGAATTTAATTTTCCAAAAAGGCAATGTCTTAGCCATAAACATAGATGCAAAGAAAACATGCTTCTGTAACCTACTTCTTAATCATGCCGCCTATCAAAATTGGTTGAATTTTGGCTTTTGATTTTGTTTAGTGAGATGCAGTTTTCATCTTTCTTAAAGGGCCCGTACAGTAAAATTACCTTCCGGACACCTCTCTATCTTGGTGGGGCTCCCAGCGCTTACTGGTTGGTCAGAGCAGCAGGAACAAGCCAAAGCTTTCAAGGTTGTGTGCAGTCGCTCACTGTTAATGGGAAGAGAATCGACCTGAGGCCCTGGCCACTAGGGAAAGCACTCAGTGGGGCCGACGTGGGTAAGTGGTTGCCCAGTGGATTGAGTCTTGTTGTGGAATTGCCTTTCTGGCTTGGGGCAGGGTGGTGAGGAGTTCTTTGGGTTGCAGCTCTGGACATCCCATTAACAATCTGGTTAAAGGAGAGAGGATGGCCCAAGGGGTAAAGGTGGTGCTGCCAGACACAATGGCTCTGATCTGAACACAAAGATATAGTAAACAATATGGCACACAGAATCCTTGATTGTGTCTCGCTGCTGTCTTGGAACTCTTCATGAAAAGTGCCATGGTATCATTGACAAAGCAACAAGCAATCCAGTCCCTTCACTCTACCTTTCCACTCCAGTGAAAAGCTAACACAATAACATAAAAGAGTTTTCATATGTTCTCTGCATCATAGAGAAGTGATCAAAATCAAATTCTTGACCACTCATTTGATCCACACGAACTCTAGGAGGCAGAAATTATTATTATACTCATTGTATAGATGAAGAAACAGGCTTGGAGAAGTTATATTACTTATCGAAAATAGCAGGAAGAGTTTGGATTGTTTTTAAAGCCAGAAAGACATTTATTCTATTACTTGAGGTAGAACGTGGATAATTCTAAGGGTCATTAATTTATTCACTTAATGATATTAGAATTCTGGATTGGTGCCTCTGTGATTCTCTTGCTTTTCACTCAATTACAATGTGGTACTACAACTCTAAGCACCACATCCTTATATGGCAGTGTCCTTGGCAGGAAATGGCAAGTCTATTTCTTGGGTCCCTTGTCCGTTGATCTCCAAGATGTTATTTTTTAAAGAATGGCACAGTGAATACCCATTTATCTGCTACCCAGATTCCACAAAAATATTTTGCTACATTTGCTTTGTTACATATGAATACATCCCTCTCTCCACCCCTTGATCAGAGCTAGGAGTCAATCCTCATGAGTCCAGGTACAGTTGGTTTTTGTTTGTTTATAGCTAATATTATTTGAACATGTGCTACATGTAGGCACTATTATAAGCACTTACTACTTTAATCTTCCCAAGAATCCTATGAAGTAGGTTATTTGAGTAACCTTATTTTACAGAGGAGAACCAGAACAGGTCAGTTAAGTTACTTGTCTAAGATCACACAGCTAGTAATTAGTAGAGTCTAAATGTGACCTTGGCCATCCTGGCTCCAGACTGTGCCCTCTTAACCACGGCATCTATAACATCAAAAGTTCCCAAGTTGGTTTCAAATTGCTCTCCCATGCCTTGCTTGCTCCTAAAGGTGATGGCATTGTTAGAACCACAGAAGATGAAGTTCACTTAAAAGGAAAGTGTTACTATCTATATGTTATTCCCTGTGCTAATTTTCCCCCAGTTGATCACTTAGTCAAAGTACCCAATAATGGCAATGACTAAAATGATTATCAAGCACCCCTTTTGGTGGGACAGTGTCTCCAAAATCCCTTTCCTTGGACATGATGATTCAGAACATAAGAACCCAGCTCTTCTACGAGGAGTCTCATGTGATATGGTGGTTAAGAGCCTAGATGCTGCAGGCAGATTGCCTGGATTTGGCAAATCAATTAATAGCTCATTTTAGTTTGCTAAATCTGCTAGAATAAAAATATACAGCAATCAATTGGCTTTTATAAAGGGTATTTATTCAGTTGCAAGTTACAATTTTAAGGCCCTAAAAATGTCCAAATTAAGACACCAACAGAGGATACTTTCACTCAAAAAAGGCCAATTGTGTCCAGGGTTTCTCTGTCACATGGGAAGGCCCATGGTGATGTCTACCAGTCCCTTGCTTCTGGGCTCCATTGCTCTCAGCTTCTGTTCCCAGTGGCATTCTCTCTAAGCATCTAGGAGTCCTTGCTTTCCCTCTCTGGGGTCACATCTCTGAGCTCTCTGTGTCCAGCTGGGTCTTCTCTCAGCATCTCCAGGGCATCTCTCTCCCTTTGTGTCCTTCACTTGGTTTCATCTCTGCTTTCTGTATCAACTCTGAGCCCTCTCCCTCTCTCTCCATGAGTGCTTTTAAAGACTCCAGTAAACTAATTAAGGCTTACCTTGAATGGGCAGGGCCACATCTCCATGGAAATAATCTAATCAAAATGTGCAACCCACAATTGGGTGGGTCACATCTCCCTGGAAACAACCTAATCAAAAAGTCCCACCCAACAATAGGTCTGACACCACAACACTGGATTACAAGAACATGGCTTTTCTGGGGTATATAACAGTTTTAAACTAGCATAGCTCTGAAACTCAGTTTCCCCAGCTATTATTAATAGACCTTACCTCTAAGATTATTTTGTTTTAAGTGAGTTGTGATGCATACATAACACTTAGAATAGGGCCTTACTCATAATAAATAAAATGTAAATATTTCCTACTATTAATATCATTAGTAGTAATATTCTGGACTCTACCCATCAGGTAGTAGAGGTTGTTCCTTGTTTACTCATTGACCTGACAGTGTCAAATGAAGGAGAAATCTGGCAGTCTTGGTGCTGCCTGGTTACCTCTGACAGGTAGCTCAAACATTGCAAAGTTTAGCAAGAGCTATTTTCTGCCAACTTTTAAAATTCTAACACAATGGAATGCCAATCTCACCACTGAAAAGATAGCACTAGAGGGCCCACTTTTGTGATTCTGGGATACCTGGGGGTAGCTATTGTATTATTAGGTTTCTCTCCCTAAACATAAATGGCAGGCACCAGTCATGTTGCCCTTATTCATTTCTTCCCCTTGGGTACAAGAGTGGTGTTGGTTATCCTTCCTCAACCTCCATATTTGTTCCCCTTTGAGTTGGTTCTTCCTGGTGAGGGAGACTGGGCTCATGACAGCAGCAAGGAGTTCTGGTAGAGCTACAGCCTTCCAGAAGAAAGCGGTATAGCTTCAAAGTAATGGTTCTTCCAACTAACATCACTAACTTGGCATTGCCATCCTCAACCACAACTTTCTCTCTGTTTTACATCAAAACCTCACCAAACCTGTTTTCATTCCTCAAAGGGACCTTTCATTATGCGACTCCTCTCACTTCAATTCCTCTATTAGACTGTTCACAGACACTGAATTCTCTCCTCACCTGCCATTCTAGTGTAGTCAGTGATCTCAGCAAACTTTTAGGTTCTCCAACTGATTCTGTCCTTTGGTCCAAGACCTTCGTAAGGGTTGACACTTTCTGAAATTTTGTCCACCCAAAATTTCAAACCTAAGACACATGACTTATTTTTTCCAGTCCTGTCATGGGTCTCTGCACCCTGCTGGAGAAATGTCACAGAATCAAGCATCCTCAGGTTCTCTGAGATTCAAGAAGTCTGGGAGGAGGGGCATGGGTCTTGCTGTGGTTTACCAATCCTTTCACTTTCTTTCATTCAATGAGTACCTAGTTGAACACCTACCCAGTACTAGTCATCATTTTGCTGGGTGCTGGGGATAAAGTAATGAACAAGACAAGCCTGGCCTTCATGTAGGTACTGTGAAAGACCAAATTAATCAAATAATCCCAAATAAATATAAAACTAAATTGGGGGAAATGATAGTTCAGTAGTAGTGTATAATAGGGAGAATTCCTATCCTGGGGATCAGGGAAGGTATTTCCAAGCAAGCAGGTAAAGCTGATACCTGGGAAAAAAAGAGAAAAGCTAGAAGGTGGAGAAAAGGAGGAAGAACTTTCTAATCAGAGGGGATGGTTTATTCCAATAGTGTGTGAGGGGGAGTTGAGTCATGTGATCTGGTTTGTGTTTTGAAAAAAACCTCTGGCTTTACACAGGTGATTGGAAATGGTATTCAGTGGGTACATGTAGGCTTATTGGGGTTTTCTTACTAAAGTCCAGATGAGATATTTGGTGGCTTGATCTTGGATGATAGTGGTGGTAGAGATACGGACTGATCTGATCGATCTTTGGGGGGAAATAGATAGGCCTTTGGTTATGGATCAGGGGATGAAGGGCTGGAGGCTGCTCCTTGTTCATGGCTTCCTTAATATACTCTGCCTAGTGGGGTTCTACTACCTTGTCACTCCGTAGGGGCCCAATATCTCTCCTGTCCCTCATCTCACTATCTAGCATAAGCCCATCACCACATCTTCCATATAATAGACATCAGAATAAAGGTATTTCGTATGTTGATGAATGAGGTCCAGCCAGCTCTATGTACACATAACCCTACAACTGCCCTCGCATCCTTCCTCCCAGTTTCAGAGTTGAAAGTGTTTCTCCTCTCTAAAACTAACCTATTCATCTGCGCACTGCACTCGCCATTTCCTACGCACTTTCCTACTTCCCTGGGGTGTTGCTGACCTGATTATCATTCCTCTCAATAGCCCCAGGGTCCTTAATCTTTCTTAAGCCACAGCCCCCTTTGGCAGGCTGGTGAAGTCCACGGACCTCTTCTCAGAACAACTTTTTGTAAATCCAAAGAATAAGATACCTATTATTATAAAGAAAAACAATTATGTTGAAATACAGCCATAACATACTTTTAAAGTTCTGATGTTATAATATATGTACTTCTTTATAAAGTATTAAAGAACAGGACTGTTTAATGGTGGGTATAATAACTAGGTCAAAGTAATGATGACCATAAACGATACTTTGAGATATCTGCAACAAATGGAATTGGGATATGAAAATAACAATCAGGGCTGTTGGTCACAAGTCACAAGAACTGCAAGTACTAGAGGTTTGTTGCCTGCATTAATAATTGAAGGAAATACTAAATTCCAGTTAGAGGTTAGGGAAAAAAATGTTTTCCCATATAAGTTCATACACATCCAGCTTTAACTAATTCAAACTTTCTCAGGTCCTCTCTGGCTAAATAACTGCCATCCTTCCCATGTCTTTGCTACTGGTCTAGCCTGAGAACCCTGGGAATCTCTCTTATCTTTCAAGGTCTGACTTGGGCTTCCCTTCCTGGTGTCCTGTCTGACCCTGTTGTAATGGGGCTTCTTCTTCCTTCTACCACACACCAAAACTGTTCTCCTAAAGCACTGAGTGGCCTTCTTTTTTACAAAACCCAGCAGCCTGTCCTCCTGGACCTCCCAGCAGGATTAGTTCACACTGATTTCTCTCTGTATATCAGTTCTCCCCTGAGCTTCCCTGAACCAGCCCTTTCTGGGTTGTCTGGATTCTTCATGCTGTTCTGCTTTGTCTTCTCTGCTAGTCCTTTGCGCGGGAGATCCATGGGGCCCTTTCATCTTGACCTGTCTTGGGGAACCACAAATCCCCCCAACCTTCTTCAGGCCTCACCTGTGCACAGATTTCTTCCTGCCTACTGAACACAGAACCCATTTTCAGTCTCCTTACCCTTAAATTGGGCAAGAGTGATCTCCTCTGCTTCTCAGAAATTTTCACCCTTGCCACCATTCTTTCAGTCTCCCATGTCCTTAAGGTCTAGCCAGAAATCTTGAGGACCTCCTCCTCCTTCCACCTCTGGATTAAGCCAGGCATTTCTTCTTTCCCTATGTCTCTCCATTTCATCTGGTGTCACCCTACCCAGTCCCTGTTTACCTCCCAGTAGGATTCTTTTCTATTTTGCACCCCATCACTCTTGCATCTCAGTGCCAGACTAGTCTTGCTGAAACAGTGCTTTCATCTAACAAACAATTCTGGCTGGCTTTCATGCTCTCCTCCCACTCCACCCTACCTCTTAAAAAACAAAAAAAGTTACAACACAGAAGATTTGAAAGGAATTTCTTCTATGTGTATCTAAAATAACCTAAGGATTCCATTTCTTCCTGTGTGGACCAGCCCTTCTCTGAGGACAATCTCAACCCATGGGAACTGGTAGAATAGAAAGGGCCCGTGAGAGTTTGACTCCCAGAGATCTAAGCCAGCCACTCCATGGAGCCTGTGAATACTGGCTGAATAGAAATACTGCCTGAATGTCCAGTGACCCCCTGTTGGAATTTCCAGGTACCATCCCATTCTAGCTACAGTAGTGAGCTACCTAAAAGGCCTTTAGGTACATTATGTTTTCAGCCCTTGAAATCAGTCTCCTCTTTGGGGTACACACTCTATGCCCAGCCCTTCCTCCTTTTTCCTGTGAGGCTTTATGGAAAGAAAAGCCTAGATCAGTCCAGCAAACACAGATGGCTGAGGAGGAAAAGATAAGAGACTCACCCTGCTGGATGACACAGCCAGGCCAAGGAAGACTATTTATATTGTGGGGGTCAAGCTGCTGGAGAGCATGAAGTGGAACACTGGAGACTGAGGGGGCCAGAGCTGGACACTTCATGGACGAACCAGAGACTTGCCTCCTTTATCTCCATCCCAAGACAAAGGGTTTTGTACTCACCTGTTTAGCCTTGGGTCAGAGGGTAACCCATCTGTCTTATTTCTCATAGACAAGGCGAAAAGGAAGGCCACAGAAGCAGAATAAAAGCAGCTTAGAAGAGCCGGTTTCCTTTTGTCACTTCATCTCAAGATATACCCTTGAAAAATTAAAAAAGTATATCCCTCATGGGTCCTCTGTGATAGGTTTGGAAAAGAGATCCAACGCATTTGATGTTGAACCTGTCACCACTTTTTACTTTAGGGCACCTACATGCCACTTATAAAGTGGCAACTTTGGAAATAGAAAATAGAGATTATGGACCCACATCTTAAGGTGTTATAGAACCGTCTCCCACCCCTCCAGACACAGGCATCAACATCTCAGGCCAGTTAATGAGCTTAGACATGATCATTTAACTCCTTCAGTGCTTATTGTACTCACCTCAGCATTGAATCAACAAGGCCATGGCACTTAAGCTAATTGGGATTGCACAAATTTGAATGCTTTTAGCATAAATACTCAGGTGGCATTTGGAGGGACTGAAATACATCATGTGGGAACAACAGAGAGATTAATTAAAGCAGAAACAACTCAGTCATCTTGTCAGTACTCATAAAATTGCCCAGCAATTTATTATATAATTTATGGTGTCTATCACGTATTGAAGAGTCTCTGAATCTCTTAATAAAGGGCAAGCCAAAATCAAATTAAAATGAAGAAAGGTTCTACAGCTCCTGAAAGCCAGTTTGCAGTTGCGTAGGATTCAAATTAACAGTTCCTACTGAGCTGTATTTATTTAAAACCATGAGTTGTTGGAGTGGTCAGCTCCATCATCTTGGACTGGCGCGTGTGATAAATCAGCTTTGTAATTCCCATTCTGTCTTTAGGGGAATGCAGCAGTGGAATCTGTGATGAGGCCTCTTGCATTAATGGTGGCACTTGCACAGCAACCAAAGCCGACTCCTACATTTGCCTCTGTCCCCTTGGGTTTAAAGGTCGACATTGTGAAGATGGTGAGAAAGAAGCAAGTTGGTTTCTGTCTGCATGTTAATTCATGGTTGATGTAATTTTCTGTCAATCTGCTTTGTAGCAGAGCCCCATACGTTTTGATGGGATCAGGGTTGCTTCATCAGGAGAGATGGGAGAATCTTTTTTTTATTAGGTGGGCATATCCCAACGTATGGAGCCAGTGATTTGTTGCACCTAGGTAAGGCAAGCATAGGCTCCTCTTGGTCCTCAAATAACTTTTTTTTTTTAAATAATTTTTAAAAACTCATACTTGTGTGGTTTGTATCAGACTGAATTGGAAGCACTTAAAGCCCCTGCTCTTTAGAATATCTGACAGGTTCAGAGAAAAGATTTAAAGGATATAGAGGTGCATTAGTATTGTGAGGGGACAGAAGTGTTATTTTTTCTTCTTTGTACCAATCTGCCGAATTATTCCACCTCTCAGCAGTAAACACACACATAATTGAAAATGTAAAAGATTTTGGAAAACCATGCAGAAAACTGAAAGGGTTTGGGAAAACATGCCTTTACTTTTTCAGAATTCCAAAATTAAAAACAAAAGAAAGTGAAAGTGGGGCTAAGACCACAAAGCTAGTCAAATTCCTCCACAGGTAATTCAGATTTAAATCTAAGGCACCACACTGGGGGAAATATATATATATATATTTTAATACTACATAATCCTTCACTAATTCCTGTATCCAGCCAGCAGGGAAGAGAAAGCACATGGAGGATGGAGTGAAGCTTGAGGGGTCAGACCTGGGGTCTGTATAGCACTCCCCTCCACATTCCTTTGTCCAGCATTTTGTCACACTGCAGGGCAGCTGGGAAATGTAGTTTACCTCTGGGCTGGGAGAAAGAGGACATGGCCGTGGAAGAACAACCAGCATGTTTTCTGTC
>PVIY010046600.1:0-18364 GCA_004026745.1 Myrmecophaga tridactyla | reverse complement strand
GGTGGCGCTTGTCTGCCTGCGGGTCCCACCAGCAAAAGATGTCGTGTCTCCTTTAATTTTGGAAGGCTCTCCCTGCTGGGGGCGTGGTCGAGACAGAGGAGAGGTTGTAGGCTGGTTTTAATGGCTTCAATTTGCCAAGCCCTGGAGTCTGCGTTCTTTGAGAGAGGGATTCCACCTAAGTTGGGCTTCACCCCTCCCCCGGGGAAGGCGCATGTGGGAGACAGCCTGAGAGCAGTCTGTTTCTGCCTGTGTGTGGGGCAGCTGCAGCCCGAGAAGTCCCGCCACTGAATCTGGAGGCTGCCAAGTCTCTGTAGAAACCGCCACGAAAACCCCCGTTTTGTCCCCTTTCCTCTTTTTCCGGTTAGCCCAATAAGCGACTTCTGACTTGCCCGGTTTCGCGTGAGCTGGGGGCCTATTTTTCGTAATCAGAATTTGTTTATTAATGCTGCAATTGGCGCTTGGTTGGATTCAGTCCCTGCTACTGTTTCCTTTCTCTCCGCGAATCCGCCTATGGGGGAGGGGCGCCGGGCGCCGGGCGCCGGGCGCCGCGGCTTTGGGGAACTCACAGATCCGGCGAGTGCGGTCGTTTGGTTTCAGTCCCTGCTACTGTTTCCTTTCTCTCCACGAAGCCGCCTATGGGGGAGGGGCGCCAGGCGCCGGCCGCCGTGACTTTGGGGAACTCACAGATCCGGCGAGTTGCTGTCGATCTAGCTGCTCCCGTTCTGGGCGCGCTGTGTGTTCGGTCACTATCGTGGTTCCGGGAGCTATTCTGTATTGTTTCTGGTTATGTAGTAGTTGTTCTAGAGGACGAACTAAAACGCGCACCTTGCTAAACCGCCATTTTGGCCCCCCCCCCGAGGTCAAATTTTATTACTCTCCTTAAAACTGAGCAAATGATTCTTATGACCCAAATGATGAACTTATTATTAATAAATGATTGAATCAACTATGACGCTTTTAGTCAAAATGCAATGTTGCAGCTATCAGTTGCAGAATATAATGTAAAATGTTCAGTAACAAAGTGTTTTCATATGTACTATAAAGAAGAAGTAATTTTGTATCAACTCCATACTTTTTTACTAAAAACTTATAACTTTGCTCTCAAAATTTCTAATAAGACCTTTAGCAAATTATGAACTTACTTTAATAAAATATAAACTGAAATAAATGGTGTTTACTCTTATGTCGAACAGCCATTCAGGTATCTGAATCATTCACAAAGTGACCTAATTATTCACAAAGGTTAAGATGGAACACTGTAATAATAGCCTTCAGACAGAGATGTTTCATCTGTGTATATCTTCAGTAAGCACTTGGGTAATAAATTGTTGTTTTCAGCTAAAGAATCACATGGTATATGTGGGTTTGGCATGACTGTGCATATGAATGAACAATGGCTTTAAGATGTGGGCATACTTTCTTATTAAGGGCAATTCACCTTTTTTACAAGTCTCTATGTTCAGGTGAGTCCAAACAGTGCAGGTGGTAATGGGGAGGGTATATATGAAAATTACCCAGGAGGAAATGGTTAATCCTTGATGTTAATCACCTTCCCTGACCAAAGATGCTGGAGCAAGGGGGAAAGATGACCTACGAATGCCAATTCCTCATCTCCGGTCTGATCCTCAGTGACTTCCTCTTATTCTCCCAGCCCTTCCCAGGCACTCATAATTTCTTATCTGGCTGATAAGAAATGAGTACTCACAGGTCTCCTGCTTTCAGTCTTAAAATGTTTCAATCATAATACAAATTATAGTTATGGTGTTGTTATGAAATATAAATCTAACTATACTCTTCTTTCACTGAAAATCCTACATGTCTCCCCATTCCCTATAGGACACAATTGGAACACAAAGAATATGTCAAGGTCTGTTACCTGTCCGATTGTCCAGACTCAGCTTGCATTCAGACCTCATCACACTGACAGAGTCTCACACATGATCTATAATCTGCAGACTCTCCATGCACTGCTGGCCCCTTAGCCTGGGCATATGGTGCTTTACAAGCCTGTAACCCCAATTTCTCCCCTCCTTGCCTACCCAGCCACTTTCAGCTTACCCTCAAATTCCTCCTCAGCCCTGAGCCGTCAAGTGGTATTCCAGTAGCTTCCATGGCTCTGTTCTCCCACTGCATCCTCTCCCTAGCTTAGTTCTGGAAGTTTACTCATTGGTCTAGTTTGCACTCCCACACCCCAGCTCTGGAAGGAGAGACTCTTGAGGGTTCTGAAGTTCCCAGCCTCTGGCACACAGCTTGGTTCATCATAGGATTCAGTAAATATTGCTGAATGTTGAGCCTAGGCTCAAATTCATCCTTTGCAAGTGCTCTTGCCAGGTACCACCATGAGGCAGAGCATGGAACTGCACAAGACCATGTGGTTCTTAGCTTCAGTTTCCTCATCTGTAGAATGAGGGGCCTCCACTAAATACAGCATATAAAAATATGGACTTTGATAAACAAAGGCCACCCAGATGAGAACAAACAAATATTTATTCAGAGCTTGTTATAACAAGGTGTCAGCCACCATCACTTGCACTTGGAAGAGACACAAAAGTAGGCAGAAGAGTAGAAAAGCTTTATAATGTGAAAAGGAAAGGATTCAGTTATGCCCTAATTAGAAGCTGCTGGCATGGAGAGGCTAGAGATGGGCTAACTAAAAATGCCTGTGTGATTGGTTAGGGAAACATATTTGGTCTTCTCCACTTGGTCCTAAACTGGAAGGGGTGGGGGGGTCAAAAATTGGGAAATTGACATTTATTGGCCAAGTCCTGACCATTTTCATTCTATTGCTACAGAGGTTGTGGTTTGGCTTCTTGGGCACGTTCTGCAGAGGTTGTAGATCAGAGATCTCTTTATACAGATGGCCTGGCATTGTCCATTTTGTATTCAGTCTCTCACTTTTAGAATATTTCTCTAAATAAGAAGGAAAAAAATCTGCATTCCTGGAGACTCTTTTGAATTTCTTTCCCCAGAACAATTTAATTCTTAAAAATTAAGCTCTGAAAGGAAAAAGGAAACCAAATTCAGGTTCACGTCTCTGAAACTGGCAGCACAACAGAGAGGTTAGTTTGTGATTAACAACTGAGAATCTGTCCTGGAAGTTCCAAGTTCTATTGTGGTTGCAGAAGAATTTGAAGGCCTACAACAAATAGGTGAGCACACATTATTATACTTTTTACTATGCCATTAGCCTTGTGTGTCTCCTTCAAAAACATGTAGGCCATCAAAGGATACTTCAGTTATCTTCAGCTGATTTCTTTCAATGCCATCTAGTTATATTTAGTGTCCTGGTTATACTTATGCCCCAAAGCTGGAAAAATAATGCAAAATGGGTGATAATCTAAAATGGAAAGCAGTAAAGGGTAAAGTAATAGAGGTATTGGGTCCCCCCCAAAAAGAGTAAAGCAGAGTGAACCTCACATAATGCAGCATCTATCTGAAGCATTTTATTTCTAAATTTTGCAAAGCAATAGGAACCTCATTAACTTTTACGGTCAGATGAAAGTTTATAGAACTTGTAGCAATGGAGATGTAATTGAAGTTTTATTTAAATGTGGTAGAGAATTTGTTCTCATTATAGGAAACCAATGACCAACCACATATCACCCACTGAATTTATCATCCAGGTGATGTTGCTGCTAGTGGACCAGGAACTCACCCTATGCCAACTCAGCATGTTGCAGTTAAACCAGAGTCAGGTCTGATGGAAACCAGCTCTCTGAAAGTTAGAGTATGCAGAAAATATTCCCTATTCCTGCTTTTGTACTTAAATGGAAAAAGTCAAGAAACATTATTAATTTTGTCATGGGAAATCACCAGATTTGATCTTCCTCTTATATCTACTACATCTAAGCTCTTTTCTTGGCCTCTAATTCCTGTTTGTTTCCCGTTTGGTAATTCCTTCTAGCCTTATTGTCTACCTGCTCCATCAGCTAACCACAAAAGAATGCAGGAGAGAACGTTGAGAAAGTCTCTCAATGGGTCATTCAGATTCTTAGTAGATAATCTATGTTAATTTAAGGGTCCTTGACACATCCTATGTTTTTCTAAAAACAGATGATTTTAAAATCTTAAGCTTTAAGTCCTCTTTTAGAAAATAGGTCTAGTGTTCCTTATTTCTTCCAATAGTATATCTTTCTAGTCCATGTAAGGCCAAGGATAAGAGTAGGAATTTATTCATTAAAAGGCATAAGTTGAAATCTGCTTAAAGATGACCAAATAAAGATACCTTCATTCTACTTACTTTCCTCTACCCTCCTTCATCAAAATAGCAAAAATAGAGCAAAAGCAAAAGAAATCCTCTGAGACAAAACCAAAAAAATGACCTCAACTTCAAAGGAAAAGCTGTAGAGACTTGACTAGAGAAAAGAAGCGTATAAATAGCTGACCTCTGCCACCTGAAACCTCAAGCCAGCCTACAGATATCATTAAGAGAGAGGATCTATTTATAATCTCCAGGACCACCTGTTCTCATGAATGGAAGAGGGAAAGAAGTATGAAGCATAGAAAGAGTGGGTCAGCAATGATAACAGGAAGGTGGAAAGCCAGGTAAGGGCTTGGGATACTAACCATAAAGAGAATGATGTCCTCAGGTAAAAAACATGCCAGATTTTGTTGGAGGATGTTCAAGGATAAATCCAAGTTAATGCAGCAGACAATCTTTCCTAACTCACTTCCTGCCACACTCCCACCTCCACCCTCTTCACAGTACTTGATTAATGGTGATGAGTCATCCCTTAAAAGATGGGTCCTACAGAAAGAAAGAGCCTGAATCTATGTATAAAAACTGTAATCAAGCAATCAATCAACTTCATCAGTTGAACAGTAGATGGAAGGAACAAAGAAAAGATCAAGGCATACCCAGGACATATCACAAGATGAATTATTCAAGGAAATAGAGAAGAATTCTGGCCAATAATTCATTGCTACAAAAAATTATGTACAACAGATAGCATAACCTGTACTTGATATAAGAGCTCATACAAGAGTTAGATTGTTCAAATACATTTGATAAAGGGAGAGGATGTGATAAAAAGGAAGATAGCCTATAGAAATAAAAGCCTTATGGGAAGCATTAAAAATAAAACAGTAAAAGGTAACATAATCAGTTTTGACAGACAAAGTTAAGGGATATCCCATAAACTAAATTATAAAGAACTAGAGACTTTATAAAACATGATAACAGAGAGGTGAGATAGACAAAGCTAGCAGCTTTCACCCACCGGTCTTAGTTTGACATAGCTGCTATGACAAATACCACCCAATGGATTGACTTAAACAGCAAGAATTTATTGCCTCAAAATTTTGAAGGTCAAAAGTCCAACATCAAGGTATTATCAGGGCTAGTTTTCTCCAAAGTCTGTCATGTTCTGGTGATAGCATTCTAGCAAGCCTCATCACGTGGCAAGATTTCTTTCCTTGTGTCTGCTCTTCTGGTTTCTGCTTACTTCTGGTTTCTACTTTTTATGAGTGCATCCAAATTTGCTCTCTTTATAAGGCCTCCAGTATTATATTGATTAAGGCTCACCCTGATTCAGTTTAATCGTCTAAACATGATCTTAGCAGATCCTATTCATAAGTGAGTCCCTTTTACTAATTTTACCTTCAAAGTTTTTATTTACAAATGGGTTCAAGACAACAAAGATATGGATTACAAGTTGAGCATGTCTTTTGTGAAGTACATTATTCAATCCCAACACCGTCTTTTGAACTCTCCTACCTTAATTGCCCACATGCCAGCCTTAGTGGAGTAAGCAAAGGCATTGGTATGTCTTGATTGTTTTGTGCTTGCTCTTAGATGAAGCCAATAATTTAAATTGGTCTCCATACCTTCTCTGCCAGATATGACTTTTGCTTTGTCCAAGTATTTTCTTGAATACTTTTCTCTGTGAAATCTTTCCACATGGATTCTGGTAGTAGCACCTTCAGAGGCTCCAATGGCAACAGCTCATAACTAAGTTCTCTTCCATCATTAAATCTTATGATTAAGGGATCTGTGGCAGAGTTGCTTCCAGCCTCCAGGTTGCCCTACAAAGTATGTGGAATGGCATTCCAAAGAAAAGCCTACCACCCTTCTTTCTGATGTTTTTCCATGCTGTGGCTCTAGGTCCCAGAACTCATCTCTCTTCATGATGGCCCATTATGTGGGTGATACAGTGGGAGGTTACATGTTCAATATCATTAAACCTAATGGAGGGTTCCTTGTAATCCTCAGTGAAGATATACCAACCGGGAAAACCTGCATGCAATTATAAAGTTTCACATATCTATGTCTAACTTTCTCTCTCTAGCTGTATCTTTGCCTATATCTATATACATTTATATCTGTAACCATATTTATCTCTATATCTATGTTTACATCTATATCTATATCTACATTTATGCCTATGTCTGTCATCTAATCACCTATATCTATCTAGAGAGGGGCTATATTTATAGTATCTATCTATAATGATTTTTATATAGTCTTTTAAAAAAAGAATACATGCTGAGGTTATTAAAATACATTTTTGGCATAAGTAAAAATGAGACTTTTTCATTTTTCATTTAATATAATGCGTCATGTGACCTTTGATGAGAAAAGAGTGTAATCCTCAGTGAAGATATACCAACCAGGAAAACCTGCATGCAATTATATAACATAAACACTAAAACACAGAAACAACAGAAGATGCAAGAAACAAAGTGGTAGAAGACATGAATGCTCTCCACTTACTCATTGAGAGGTCAGTGTTAATGCCAAAAAAGACCAAAATATATTTAAATTATATGATTGACAAGGTGAGCCACAGATACAAGATGTCCATCTGTGTGTGTGTGTATGTATTAAACTCTACACTTAGATCGTGGAAAATACACCATTTTTTCAGGTGACAACAAAACATATTAAACCACAAAAAAATCTCAATAAATTCCAAAAACTACAAATATGGAGGGCATTTACAGATCATGTATCTGTAAAACTAACATTTCACACCAAAAATATCAAATTGTAAAATTCTTGGAAGGAAATCAGAACCAAAATTATATAATACATAGAAAAAATATTTAAAATAAACATTTTGATTCTATATTATAGAATATAGAATATAGAATAATATAGAATACAACTCAACTAATGAGGAATGGAAACACATCAATTCAAGATGATAAATTGGAGGAAAGCAATAGAAGAAAGATATTAGTCAGATATATATATATGCTAATGAACTATTTTGAATTAATAAACCCAGGATCAGTTCTTAGAAATAAAATTCATAAACAAATAGCTAATCTAATAAAGGGGGCAAAAATTTAAAATACAAAAATAAGATATTTAAAAAAGAAAAATTTGCTCAATTTTATGAAAATTTGTGGAAGAACCTGAATGAATTGGATAATTCCCAGAAACTTATAAGAGAAGAGGGAGATTTCAAAAATTAACTCAAGGGAAATTCAAAATTCAAATGGAACAATTTTTGCAGGAGAATCAGAAAAATTTGTCAGTAATCGACTTATTCAAACAGCAGCCTACACACTTTCACAAGAAAGTTTAGCAAACCTTTAAGGACCACACAAATGAAATCCTACTTAAACTTTTCAGAGCATAGTTAAAGAAAGAAAATTTCCAAGTTATTTTCATGAAACACACACAATTTATAGTAACCCTGAATAATATAATACAAAAGATACAGATCCATCATATTTATGAATATTGATGCAAATTCCTAAATAACATTATTAAATCCAATCCCACTGCACAGCATTTAATTCCAGTAATACAAGGATAGTTTATTATTATAAATTTTATTCATCTGTCATCAAAGTTCACATGATGCATTATATTAAATGAAAAATGAAAATGTCTAATTTTTACTTATGCCAAAAATGTATTTTAATAACCTTCAGCATGTATTCTTTTTTAAAAAAACTATATAAAAATCATTATAGATAGATACTATAAATATAGCCCCTCTCTAGATAGATAGATATAGGTGATTAGGTGACAGACATAGGCATAGATGTAGATATAGATATAGATGTAAACATAGATAAAGAGACAAATACAGTTACAGATATAAATGTATATAGATATAGGCAAAGATACAGCTAGAAAA
Source organism: Myrmecophaga tridactyla (assembly GCA_004026745.1). Classification (NCBI taxonomy): domain Eukaryota; kingdom Metazoa; phylum Chordata; class Mammalia; order Pilosa; family Myrmecophagidae; genus Myrmecophaga; species Myrmecophaga tridactyla. The sequence continues at coordinate 10,271 of PVIY010046600.1, read as the reverse complement.
AGTTAGACATAGATATGTGAAATCCATTATTATTCTTGATGAAAGAATAAGAGAAATATTCCCATTAAACACAGAAACCAAAGTAGGTTATCAGACATGACTACTACTATTTAACATTCTCGGGTAGATCTAACTGACAAATTAAGTAGACATATGACCTATAAAAACTGAAAAGTAAGAGGTAAAGTTATCATTGATTGCAACTAACATTACTGTACATGCAGGGAATCAACTGATATAATTAAATAAATAAGACAATTCAATAAAGGGACTAGGTAATAATTTATATGCAAAAGTCATCAAACAGCAAAGAACAATTGGTTAGGAGAGAAACTGAAAGAAAAGATGTATCTTACAAAAGCAACAAAGACAACAGAAATAATTACCCTAGATTTAAATATGAAAACAACAGTACCTTAATGAGGAAATCTAAAAATGCTATTGAAAGACTTAAGAGAAGTATTAAACAAATAGAAAACCATGCCATGTTCTTGGATAGAAAGAGACAATGTCATTAGATTGTTCCCACATTAATGTATAATTAATGTTACCAGTAGGGTTTTCTTTTATTTTCCTTTGGAAGCAGACAAGTTGATTTTAGATTTTAAAAAGTAAAAATATTAAAAGTAAATAGTTAGTAAAATATGGATATAAAAAATAACAAAAGTGCAAAGTCTGTTTGGATATTAAAATATAAGATTTTGTTAATTAAGACTGTGATACTGAGGGTGACATCAGCAATATGGCAAGTTAGATAGCCCTGGTGAAGAGCCTCCCCACCCCGCACCACAGAACAGCAAAAACTTGGCAGACTGTCAGAATCAACTTTTCCAAAACTCTGGAAAATTATCAAGATAGACAATAACACAGCAAATGCTGAATCAGGAAAAATAAAACCTAAAATTGGTAGGAAAGCTATATGACACATTTAATTTTCCTAACCTCCCTGTCTTTCTTGACTCAGTGCAGAAGGGAGCAACCCATAGAAGCTTGGCAGCTTGGTAGCTCATGTGCATTCAACTGCAGATCACTGGGACCTCATTATTAGTATACCTAAATGAACATATTGGGTGTCTATTACGTTGGTCCCAACCAACTCCTTGGAATACTGCCTCAGGATGTGAATTTGAGTCACCTAATCTGGAATTTACCTGGGGCAGAGAAATGATATGGAAAGGTGGAGTGGAGCCTAGCAGACTGCTGCCACCTGGGGTAAAAGGCTGTGATTGAGACAATGAGCCCACAAAACATCTGGGTCCCAGGAGGAGACGTGGGATGAGAAACTCCATTTTCAGAGAAATAGTCATGCATACTGAATTTATAATGCATGCCTAGAACTAGACACATGTGTAGAAACACTTTAGAAGAAGATGACAGGCTGGTCTATAGGTTCGGTATCAACTAGGCTAAGCATTAAAGAAGAGTCTCAACACAGAGCCACTCAACACTAAAATCCTAGGTAAGAGAGAGAATCTGACTTCCAAGCTAACACATCGAAATATTCAAATGTCCAGACTTCAACAAAAGATTGTAAGGCATACAAAGACATAGGGAAGAAAGGAAATAAAACAGAGGAAGCTCAGACATTGAAATTAATAAAAAATGTTAATTCAACTGTCCCATGTAAATTCAATGAACTAAAAGAAAATGTGGACATAGAACTAAAAGAAATCAAAGAAACAATGCCTAAACAAACAGCGGAATTAGATAAACCAATGAAAAATTCTATAGGCTAAAAGCACAATAATAGAAATTAAAAATATACTATTCACAGATGACATGATCTTTTATAAAGAAAATCCCAAAGACTCCACAAGAAAAATAGAGCTAATAAATTTTGCAAAGTTTTAGGCTACAAGATTAACATGCAATAATCAGTTGTATTTCTAAATGCCAGCTATGAACAATCTGAAATGGATATATTTTTTTTAAATCCCATTCACAATAGCATCTACAGGAATAAACTACGTAGGAGTAAATTCAACCAAGGAGGTGAAGAACTTTTACACAAAACTCTGCAGGAAAAAATTGAAGAATAAATAAATGGCAAGATAGCCCTGTTCATAGATAGGAAGACTTAATATTGTTAATATGCCAATACTACCCAAAGCAATCTTCAGATTCACCATGATTCCTATCAAATTTCCAGCATATTTTTCTTGCAGAAATGGAAGAGCCAATCCTCAAATTCCTATGGAATTGCAGTGGGACTTCAATAGCCAAATCAATATTCAAAAAGAAGAACAAAGTAGGAAGTTTCACACTTTTGATTTCAAAACTTACTACAGGGTCAAAGTAATTTGTGATACTGGCATAATGATAGACATATAGATCAATGAAACATAACTGAGAGTTCAGAAATGAACCCACAAATTTTTGACCAGCTGATTTTCAACAGTGGTGCCACGTAATACTCAGTGGGGAAAGAATGGTCACTTTAACAAATGGTGCTGGGAAAACTGGATGTCCACATGCAAAAGAATGAGGTTGGACCTCTACCTTATACCATACACAAAAATTAAGTCTAAAAAGATCAAGTACCTAAACACAGGAACTAAAAGCATAAGAAAACATAATGAAAAACCTTCATGACCTTGGATTTGGTAGTGACTTCTTACACCTGACACCAAAAGTATGAGCAAAAAAGGAAAACAGATAATAAAATGGATTTCTTCAAAATAAAAATTTGTTTACATAAAAGGACATTATCAAGAAATTTTAGCCCATTAGGACTTTCCCCTTGCCCTTGACTAAAAATCTCAAACAACCCCCTGCCTTGCTCAAAATTGAGTTCTAATCTCTCTTCCCTGCGGTAGTAGTTTTTTAATAAATTCATTCTTGCTTGTTTAACATTGTCCAGAGCAACTTTTTTCTTTGACAATAGAAACGAAAAATAGGGCAAAATGTTTGCAACTTGCATTTTATTGTCAAAGAGAGAATTCCCTTAATATATAAAAAGTACCTATAGGAGGTGCAAGGGCAGTTCAGTGGTAGAATTCTCGCCTGCAATTCCCCACCCATGCACTCCCCAAACAAACAAAATTCAACAAATGGTGCTGCAATAACAGGATGCTCACATGGAAAAAGAATGAAATATAGCATACAAAGAAAAGTACCTATAAATCAATGAAAGCAATGATCAAAGAACCAATAAAAATTGGCAAAAGATAAGAAAAAACCCTTTGTAGGAACTGAACATAAGAATAACTGCTGAACATCATTAATCATTTGAAAATGCATTTTAAAGCTAGTGATAAAGTTTTTACTTACCAGATTTGATAAGTGATTAGAGAAGGTGTGATTTATATTTTACTAGAGGGATTCCAAGTTTGTGCAACCACTATAAGGAACAATAAGTTCCTATTTACCAAAAATTAAAAATTCACTTATTCTTTGATTGACATTTTCACTTTTGACATATTTACAACTGGTAAATGATGCTTGAACATGATGACTTTTTGCAACAGTGTTTGCAACAGCAAAATATTAGAAATGCAGAGCTATCCATCAAGAGAGGGCTAACTTAAATTGCAGTATACCCATGAAATTTAATATTATTCAACAAATAAAAAGAAAGAGAAAGTTCTACATATTTTGCCAGGGAATAAAACAAGTGAAAAATAATTGGAAAGGTACACAACAATATACTTGTTATTGACACAAATGCATGTAGGCTTGTAGACTCAAGAAATCAATCATAATATTGCCTTCAGTGACAAGGTGAGGTAGAAAAAATTTATTTTCACTAGATACCCTTGAGTATTCTGAGTCTTGGACCATATGCATTTATTTTCAATTTAGAATGATTTTTTAAATGGTTATTTGAAAACTGCAGAGGAGAAAATACAAGAAACATGATAAATCTCCACAATGGCTGGGGTTTATAACCATCTTTCATCAATTCAATTGCTACTGCAACTGCTTGTTTCTGAGTGTACTTCAGTCACTCAGATAATGAATGAGAAGAGGAAATCTCCAGCAGGAGGCTGTGAGGTAGAAGAGGCTGGCATGTGAAGGAGAGGAGGAAACCAGAAGAAGTGTGGCAAGGAGTAGAAAGAAAGAGCATGAGGGTAACAGGCCACGTTGAAATTTTTGGAATTTACCCCCCAAAAAGTCATTGAAGTATACAAAGCAGCAGAATAACAAAATAAGATTTCAAGATTTTAAAGGGCATTCATAATGAAAACAGCATAGACTAGGGGAAATTATTTGTAGTATGTGTAATAAAAAAGAGAGTGACCAGAAAAAAAAAAATGACCAGTAAAAAAAAGCAAAACAAAAAACTCCTACAAACAACACAAATAAATGGCCAGAAAATTAAAAAAACAAAAAACAGGCAAATCAGAGAAGAGAGAATACAATTGACAAATAAACATGAAATGATATCAGAAACATTAGCTAAAACAAAACATTGGTTCAGACTTTACCAAGAGGAAGCTCTTTCAGTTGGTTGCTGTTTCTTCCCTTTTACTTTTTTTCCTTTAAGCACCTCCTTACTTTCTGACACTATAAGATACTGAGTTTCAACTTGTATGGAATGAGCCATATCTCTAAGGAGAATTATATTGGATGCCAACGCCTGGATACTAGGTGTGCTCATTATTACTGCCATGTTAATACTTCTAGGCCCTCTCTGTCCACACAGAAACGAAATATGTGTATGTATACTAACCCATTTATATGCATATATCTATAAATAATTCTATATGTTACCATCTATATATTAAGTGAAACATAGTTAATACTGATGTCACCAAACCTAATTTATTACCTCAGGGATCCAAGCTCTTGTTTACCTGCAAATTTCTACTCCAACAGTGAGAAACCTGGCTCCCACTATTCACCTTATATTTATGAAATTGGTCGGTTCCAGCATACATGCATGGATATATCAGAATACTTAACCCGTACCCCCATGTGAAGCAACTTTATCAGCTAGAGTGTAGTGCTTATGGGCATTTCTTTTTCCTTTAGCCTTACAAAGGTCTAGTCATTCCCCAAATTACTTAGATCAGGAGCTTTATTCCCCTTCAGTGAGGTTATTTCATACATTCGGAATACAATTGTATTTTTCAAACCGTACTTTGTCACAGTCTGCAATCTTTCCTGGCATCCCCTGACCTCCTAAATGATTTTTAAACATTTGCATGAATTAAGCTTGATTCTTTGTGCTGTAAAGTTCTATGGGTTTTCTATATAATAGCATATAGAATAGTTTCACCACCTTAAACTTTCCCTGTGCTTTATCTATTCAACTGTCCTACCCCCATTTCTCAACCCTTAGAAAACTCTGCTCCTTGTATTATGTCTATTTTGATTTTTCCAAAGTATTTGAAGCATACAGCACGTATGCTTTTTAGATTGGCTTCCTTTACTTAGTAATATACACTTAAGTTTCCTCCACCTCTTTTCATGGCTTGTTACTTCATTTCTTTTTATCACTGATAATGTCCCCTTGTATAGATAAGCCATGGTGGTTTAACCATCCACCGTTGAAGGCCATCTTAGTTACTTCCAGTTGTTTGTGTTTATGAATAAAGCTTCTATAAACATTTGCATGAAGGTTTTTTTGTGGAGTAAATTTCCAAGTCAATTAGGTAAATACCTAGAAGTATGATTGCTGGATTGTATGGTAAGACTGTGTTTAGCTTTGTAAGAAGTTCCTATATTATCTTCCTGAATGGCTGAACCATTTTTCACTTCCACCAACAATGAATGTATTTCTTTTGCTCCACTTCCTCGCCGGAATTTGGAAATGCCAGTTTTGTGTATTTTATCCATTTTAATATGTATGTAGTAGAATCTCATTGTTTTATTTCTACTGCCCAATTGACAAATGATTTTTAGCATCACTTTATTTGCCATCTGCTTATCTCCTTTGGTCAGGTATCTGTTCATTATCTTTTGCCCATATTTTTAAAAATCTAGTTGTTTGGTTTTTTATTTTGTTTTAAAAGTTCTTTGTATATTTTAGATACAAGTTCCTTTATCAGAAATTTGTTTTGTAAGTTTGTGGCTTGTCTTTTCATTCTAACAGTATATTTATGTTTATGTCTTGGGATTTTCTCCCTAAACAATCGTGCCATCTTTCAATATGGTAAGCAGAATAATGGCCACCAAAGATTTCCAGATCCTGATCTTTGGGAACCAGTAAATATTGCATGATATGGAATAAGGGACTTTGCAGATGTAATGAACTTTAATAATCTTGAAGAGAGTATCCTGGTTTATCCAGGTAAGCCCTAAATGTAATCACAGATATCCTTATAAGAGGGAGTGAGAGGAGATTTGATTTTTAAAAGGAGAAAGCAATGTGACAATGTAAGCAGAGATTGGTGTGATGCAGAAAACAAACCACTAAAAGCTGGAAAGGGCAAAGAAGAGAATCTCCTATGGAGCTTCCAGAAGGAACCAACTTTGCTGACACCTTTATTTTAGCCCTAAAATGTAATTCTTGACCTATATAGCCTCCGGAACTGTAAAAAAAAAAAAAGTACGTAATTTTAAGCCACTAAGTTTATGGCAATTTTTACAGCAACAATAGGCAATGAATACAGAGAACAACAACAACAAAAAGACAGTTTTATTTTTTATTTTTTCTTCCCAAATATGTACACTTTTATTTTCTTATTTTAGTGCATTGTCAAATAGAAGTGGTGAGAGGTACCATTCCTGTCATTGTTCTGATCTTAGAGGGAAAATGAGCACACTCTCACCAGTAAGAATGTTAGCTGTCAGGTTTTTTTCTAGATGTTATTTATCAAGTTGAGGAAGCTCTATTCCTAATTTGCTGAAAGTTCTTATCATAAATGGATGTTAGATTTCGGCTAATGCTTTTCTGAATCAATTGATTTGGCCATAAGAATTTTCCTTTCTTTTGCCTGTTGTTGTAATGGATGATGTTATTTGATATTTGAATGTTGAACAAGCTTTGTCTATCTGGAATAAACCTCACTTGATCATGGGGTTTAATTATTGTCATACGTTGTTAGATTTAATGTGATAATATTTCATTGTGGATTTAGGAATCTATATTCATGAGTGATACTTGTCTTTAATTTTCTTATTTGAATGTCTTTACATGGTTTTAATATTATAGTAATGGTGACCTCATAATGAGTTAGTAAATGTTCACTGTGCTTCAATTTTCTGAAAGAAATTGTTGAGAATTAGTATTATTTATTCCTTAAAGTTTGGTAGAAAACAGTATAAGCATGTAGTTCTGTTCCCACCATTCCCTCCAGTTTGATAATTTGCTAGAACAATTCACAGAATTTGCTGAAGGTGCTAACACATAATTATAGTTTCATTATAGTAAAAGGATACAAATAAGAAGAAACCAAGGAAGGATGCATAGTACGAGGTATGGGAAGGTCTCACACCGAAGAGTCCATGCCCTGTCCATGTGAAATCTGAATTTGTCACCCTCTAGGCTTGACAATGTATCTTACCAATTGTGGAAGCTCACCCAAGCTTCAAGTGTCCCAAATAGTGTCCCCATATAGGGTCTTATGATGTAGGCATGATTGGTGGGATCATGGCCCATGTGGGTAAACTTAATCTCCACTCCCTCTCCCCTTCCAGAGGTTGGGAAGGTCACCCTGTTATGATGTGGCTTAGAGCCCCAACTCCCTAATCCACTTCTTTTTGGCATTGTCAGCCCTCCCCCATGACTATGAGTGTGGCAGGCTCCACCTTGTCATGGTCTACCATGGATAACAAAAGTTACTCTTATGGGAAATTCCAAAGATTTAGAGGCTACCCACCTCTCACCTTCCAGGAGCTGTTACAAAGGTCAGTCATCTTTCTGGGGGCCAAATTCATTACTACAGACTTACCTTCTGTTTGCTTTGGGCTTAAATTGCTCTTCCACTTGTAGTTTCCAAAAGTAAAAGCTTAGATTAATGACTTTAGATCCTCCATCAGTTAAGCAAATAAAATGGCCACCTGCATAGGGAGTTGTCAGGAAGGTCCTCTTTCTGAGAAGGGATTTTCCGGAAGACAAAAGCAATTGACTTTCAGGGACTTATTGAGAAAATAGAATGCACCCCACAGGGTTGTAGATAACCAACACTTCTTGATAAACCATTTTGGTCTAGAAGAGACAGCATAATAAAATGGACAAGCATACCATACTAAGCAATGCATATCTGCTCCCCACTTTGTAAAATCTTCTGCAGGTAAAATGGAAAATTTCCATCAACCAATCAGAACATTTCTTGACCTGTTTCTGCATTTGCCCTGTAAGTTCCCCTTCCACTCTCTGAATGGAATACAGTCCAATTCACGAATCACTCAATAAAGTTGTGAGATCCTGAATTGCATGAAAAGTTTTTTTTTTTTCTTTTAACAGAGTTGGTGACAAAGGTGGGATCTGAAGGCAACTTCTGATAACTCTGGAGACAATAAGAAAGTCAGGTAAAGGTGCCTACTGCTTTTGGTTCTATCCTTCCCATTATCTCCAAGGGTCTTGGGTGAAACTATTTCAGATTCAAGCTCTACTCTCTTTGCATTCAAGCTCTCCAATCTCATTTGCTTTTAGTGCAAAGGTTAGGATGTCAATCTTGTTGACAAGCAGGCTCAAATTTTGAGCCCAAGTGCCTAGTTTTTTTGTTTTTTGGTGCAATCTGCAGTTTCATTTTTGCTACTGTTGATTTCTTTGTCCTGTGTACAAAGGAAGAAGAGAAAAGATAAAGGCATGATCCTTAGGCTTTAAAAACTTAACTCTCCATGCTCTGGCACCTTGGCAGAAAATTATGGAAGAAAGAACCTATGCCTAGCCAACAAAATGATGAAATCTCAGCACAGGCAACCTAGAGTTGCAATGGCTATTAAGGACAATGTTTTAGTTAGATAAACTTATTAATCTTAAAGGTACAATAAAAAAAAGGGCTCCTGAATTAAGCAGGTTGAATGGGGTGCCTATTTTATTTGGTTTTTGGAATCTAATAAAAAACTACAAAGCTCAGATAGCTTCATTAAAGGATTCCTTACAAAAGGCAAATAGTATTTTAAAAGCTCGTGAAATTTCTATGCTTTTCTGTTTCTGTATTTTTATATCTGACTTGTGACTGAAAAAGTTTATATTGAAATTATAGGCTATTTTGTATCTGTCTGTGTGTTTGATGTATGATATATTTCTTTATCTGGATGTTACCAAATTAACTTTAAAGCTTCCTAAAAGAGCTCTATTCAAATTGGCTTAAAAATAAATAAGCTAAAATTTCCTTAGTTCTAGAAATGAAAGAGACCAAACTTCTAAATGAAAAAAGGAGTATTCGTAGAACTAAAATCAAATGCTTAAAAAAACCCAAATTCACATAATTCAGATAAACCTTTGACAAACAGGACTAGTTTAAGATTGTTAAATAAAAATAGCTACATCTTCTGAGTTATCAACATCAAATTCAATACAAGCATATTCATACACGTTTACTGCTTAAATGGACTAGCATTTTATCATTATATCTGCTAGATTTTTAAGATGACAAAAAATATGAATTTGTGTTTAATCAAATTGAGTTACTATGCTGACAAACTATTTTAATTGAACCTTATAGGATGGCAGCTTGAAGATAGTTTCCAAGAACATTTTTGTATCTTAAATATGCAAGATATATTGGATATATTTTTATTAAGGAAAAAGAGATTAGTTTCATCCTAAAGTAAAATGATTGGCTGGTGCAAAATGAGAAATAGGAATGTATAGGACAAAACCTGAATGGATATAGAAATTTGTGGGTTTATGGATAAGGAATTTTATTTGTCTTGGTTAAGTTTGCCTAAGATTTGTTAGGTTTATAAGATTTTTAAGAGTTTTTTTTTTTAAATCAGAGAATATCTTCATACACAACTAGAATTTGGTTTTCCCTCTATTGAAGTGACAAAGTTCTCTTGGATTATTTGTCTGCTTTGTTTGCAAAAAGTTTTTCTTAACTATATGAGTAATATGCCTAGTAGGCAAAGATTCTGTATGATACAGAATAGTTCTGTATGATACCATAATAATCTCTAGTGCTTTATATTGACCTTATCATACTTTATTGTTTTTAGAAAACGAGTCTTTTCATTTTTGAAAGACTAAGATTTTGTTTTTTAAAAAATCATGTTAACTCCTCTATTTAATTTTAAAATCTTTTATTATCACTTTGGTTAAATAGAGAACCAAATATTGTTTCACAGTGACCCATTTTCATATTTAAGAAATATTCAAACCTGACAACTTTTGACATTTTGTCTTCCCAAAATCCAACCCTCACTTATGCCTTCTT
>PVIY010046599.1:0-18350 GCA_004026745.1 Myrmecophaga tridactyla | reverse complement strand
GCCAGCCATGTACCTTCCCATGTGACAGAGGTATCCCAGATGCCAGCAGCCTTTCTTCAGAGAAGAGACTGTCCTACTGATGCCTTAATTTGGACATTTTCATGGCCTTAGAAGTGTAAATTTGTAAGCTAACAAATCCCCATTGTAAAAGCCAACCCATTTCTGGTATATTGCATTCTGTCAGCTTTAGCAAACCAAAACACTTGGCAATCCCTTATTTCTCAGAGGCTATCATAAGAAGAGCATTTTTGTTGGGGCCTCCAGAGAAGCCATCAAAGAGCATTTTGTATACTTAGATTCTGTAACTAAACTTTTGGGACAAAGGTCATCATTTAGGGTGTGGCTCCAGCAAAGACACCAATGTTATTTGTTAAGGGTTCTCAGATACCCTTAAGAGGCCCCAAACATTAACCTGCAAAAGTGGATATTTGGTTTTGGTAATGGAGGGTGGTGATGGCAGCACAACATTGTCAGTATAATTAACACCATTGAATTGTATACTTGAAGGTGGTTAAAATGGGTTATGTCTGTTACATACACACAGAATATGTGTATTACTTGTATATATGCATGTAAATGTTCCCATAATAAAAAATGTTTTATTACCACATATTTATGTGTGTATTTACTGCTACATTTTTTTAAACACGGATATATGTTACCCTGATATATATGTATATATGTTATCACAAATGATTTTTACATTTTAAAGTGGATATTTGCCTCTGTTCTCTGCCTTTCATCTTCCTTTGAAACATCCTCTCAGACATTCAGGAATATGCTACCCAACTTCCCAACCCAAATCATGATCTACTTTTCTATCTTTCCTTGATCCTAAAAAAATAAATTACTGCTAACAATCTAAAATTTTCACCAAGATGTAAATGACCAGTAGTGCTGCCAGAGACATTAGCATTTTCACAGGAATATAATCCCCGAGTCTTTAGTGGTGGAACTGAAGACAAAGAGTGGGGAAAAAACAGCTGGCACCTCCAGACCCCCCTGATTTCAAAGATAAATAAGATGAACCGAGATATGCACTGCCTGTGTTCCATGTGCCAAGCACTTTCATAAACATCCTCCATTTCAGTGTTTACCCCCACACACTTTTAAAAAAGAACTTTCAAAGTGACTATGACACCATTTTATGGGGGCAGTAACAGCCTAGATTGCATAGAAGAGGTTGGATTTGATCTCAGATCTCACTGACTGTGACTAATATCCCTCCCCACTACCCAACTCTGCCTACCTCATGGCATGGTGGCCCCTGGCCTGGCTCCCTTAAAGAGAAGCTTTGCGGTGAGTATAGGAAGCATACTTACCCTGGAAAATATAAAATGCTCTACAAATGCAAGACACTCATATTAGATCACAAATCAATGTCTCCGATTATTATGTAGCATCCCTACTGCAGTTGGTGACCCGTAAAGCCTCTCAGGCCTGAAATTCTATTATTCTATAGCCATAAAGTATAAAGCTCTAAAGAAAAATCCTGTAAACTATTAAAGGCTGCCTCGTCTAAGATGCTTTCAATTGCAAGCAACAGTGGCTTCAAAAACAGAAGGAATTTACAGGCGTCTATAATGAAAAGGCCTAGAGGTAGAGTCAGGAGCAGCTTTAGCCTGGTCTCAACAATGTCACGAAGATTTTGTTTCTTCTGTCGCTCTATTCTGATCTCTTCAGTTCAATTTTATCCTCAGAATAGCTTCCCTTTGGGCCCCAAATGGCTGCCAGCGTCTTTCACTATTCATATGCCAAAGGAAAAAACAGAAAGTCCTCTCCAAGGATTGCATAAAAAGGCCCTGAGATTCATTCTGATTGGATGACTTTAGGTCACATGCTCCCTTCTGAACCAATCACTGTGGCCAGAAGGATGGAATGCAGTGATTGGCTCAGTCAGATCACATGATATAGCCTTAGCTCCTGGAACGGAGTTTATGCTTCAAAGCAGCTGGGATTCCCAAATAGAAATTAGGGGCTGTTGGAAAAGATGTTGGAAAAGCATCCAGTTGTCCATTACAAAGACTCTGAGGTAAGCCCTTCCTATCCTAAATGCTTGATTTGGCATCGATTTGGAGCTTCCACACCCAGATCTGGGCCCTAATTGCACCAGATTTTACTGTCCAGGTTTCTGTTCACTGAACACATCAGTCCTCCACTTACTCATTTTGTGATTCAAATTAGTAAGGCCCTTTCGATAGCTTAAATCTCTCCACTGAACAAGATTGTTTATTATCTGGAAATACATGGTCACATGAACTTATTCAAAACACAACATTTTCTCATTATAATGGAATAATTATTAATGGCAGAGTGCCCATCAGGAATGAAACTAATCATTCATTTTGTTCAAAATAAATGTGCTCAAAAAGGTACAGAGATGGTAAAATTAATTTGAGAGTAATCAATTCCTGCATTTTAAATGAACACAATTATGTTATCATTAAATTATTTAATGGGCTTCATTAGGCTTATTTCTGGCTTGGGTGTCATATTTTTAATCCCAATTAGCTCAAGTGATAAGATTAATTTTTTTATTATTATTACTGGTAAGAGTACAAATCCAAGTCAGCATGAGTATAGCCAGGGTCTGCCCAGCCCAACCTGGAGCCTAAGGTAGGCCACCCTCCCCTAAGGGAAGGATTTTCTGTGTCAGTACAAAAACAGCCAGCCAAGGTTCAAACAAATAGCCAGACGGGAAGAGGTCTGCCCTGCTTCCAACATGACCAGGATCCTCTGACACCTTCAACTGAGTGTTCCAGAGGAGGCCTTACAAAGGAGGAGTCTCCCAGAGGAAATCTTCATGGAAGCCCATGTTGACACCATATTATCACCAAGAATAGGCCCAAGCACCATCTCAGGAGTAAGTAGCAAGAGCTTGGGTTTGCATCCCAAATTTTGCTACTGGTAGGCTATGCAACCCAAAATAACACGTGTAACTTTTCTGAGCCTCAGTTTCCTCCTCTCTAAATGGGGATAACGAAGTAAAAGTTTCTCAGAGTTGTCTGTGAGGGTTATCAATAATGCGTATAAAGTGCCTGGTATATAGTAATCACTCAATAAATAGTAGTTATCATTCTTGTCATCATAGACATCCACAGTTTTAGCCTTCAAAGATAAGGAAAAGAGACAGACTAATTTTTTCAGTATGAACACTAATGGTAAAACCTCATAAATAACACTGAACAGCAATGTTACAAATAAAAGAAGGCATACAATGAAGGTGTTCATAATGGCTGGAGGCAGCATGCTAGGATACAAATAAAACAGCCACTTCCCAGCCATGTGACTTGGAACAAGATACCTAAACTAGAAGCCTTTGGTTTCCTCATCTGAAATTGGGAGACTTGAGTTGATGTGAACCCCATATAAAATTGACTACCTAGCACATGGTAAACGCTCAATAATGAAATAATACACAATAATAAATATTAATTTAAATAGCTATTACCATCATCACTAATTATTAGTAGTGGTATTATCGAAAAAATGCAGGACATTGTCAGATATATTTAAATTTTAAAATTCAGTAAGAAGGATAGATTTGATCCATAAGCTCAAGCTCTAAAACAAATTTTATTCATTCACTTAACAAACCGCTATTGGTACCTACTATGTGTGAGACCCTGAGTTTGCAAGCATAACAGGAGAAATATTGTGGAATTGTTCAAGCTTGTTAGGCTAATCTGGCCTTTCATAGCAGCCAAGTTAGAAAATATTTCCTAACATCTTCTCAGGAGAAGGATGTTAGGAAAAGGCCTTGGGATTACCAGTCAGGAAGCTACCTTTCTTGTTCATACATCAGACAGGGCTTCAGGTCACAGTTAGAAATGCAAATGAAGAGCTTAGTGCCACAGCCAGTGTGGCCTTTCAAGTAACTCCGCATAGCCACAGCAGGGACCAAATGCCGCAGTGCTGCAGAGCAGGCTGCCTCTGTTTGTCTTGCCCTATTACATCCATTATGGATGTCTAACATTGAAGGGATATGTCCAAATTAAAATTACAGATAGAATGTGGCAAAATATTAAAAGTTGATAAATCTGGGTATAGGAGTAGGGGATATATTGGAGTTCTCTGTATTTTGTTTGTTTGCAACTTACTTGTAAGCTTGAAATTAATTCAAAGTTGTTTTCTAAAAAAAAAAAAAATTAAAATTGCATACAGAAGCCTAAAAAGCTTTGTCAGTTGCTTTTCTTTTTCTCTATTTTCCTTTTGTTTTGTTTTCTTTTCTTCTCTTTCTCTCTCTCCTTAGGTTTAAAGAGCCAGATCTGCTCTCAAAACTCTGATGAGGTTCCCTAAATCAAATAATATCAAATACAGAATCGCGGCAGCTGGCCCATCCTCAAGTTTAGGAGACGAGAGATGGCAGGACAGATTGCCTAAGATGAGCGAAAGCTCCGCTGACTCCCCTGTGATCTCCGACTGAGCGGAAGAGAAGCCGAAGTTCTGTCTCATGGACGTGGGTTGCCACACTCAAACCTACCAACACTCATTCAACAAACATTCCTCAGCAAAGCGGGTACGAAGCAGTTCACACAAACAGCTGTGGGGCTTGGTAAAGCTCCATCTTTCTGACTTTTCAGGTGCTCAGACTTTCCCTGCATACAAAGTATACCTAAACAGAGGACAGAATTCTATGCTTCCTGGTAGAATCGTATGACTGGAGATCCTCCTAAACCACAGGCTGTTCACAGGACCAATTAAGGATCCAGATCAAGTATCCTCCCTAAAGGTAAAGGCTACACACCTTACTAAATGCAAGGGAGGGAAATGCCTCCAGGCTACATGTTTTAGCCCAGTCTGTCTATCTCAAGCTCATTCGGAACATTCATCAAGCTAATTAACAATCACTAGGTTTACCAATAAAAACCCATTTTTGATACCAGTCTTACTAATTAGCAGATCCTTTGCTATTGATCTAGAAAGAATGGAAGAAGGGCTTGCAGGAGCACCTCTGTGTGGACCCTTGTGATAAAAAGGTAGCTGTCTACCCTGGACTGTGCGTGCTGATAGTAACCACCAGGTAAACATTCCTACTATCCCATTAGTTATGCTAAAGTATTTTAAAAGAAATTACAGACATTATAACATTCTGGGAAGAAGAATGTTTCTTTTTATTGGCTCAGAGCAAACCAGGTAGAGGGCAGGTACCTCGGCATCAACTCCATCCCCAGAAGCTAAAGTCATCACATTGTAAAGGGAAAGAACAAATGTGCCTGCAGCCTCCTAAGGGATGGAGGGACCAATGCAATTTTGGAAAGGGGTATGAAAGCCCCTTTACACTGGACAGACATGACATCTGTTACTGTCCTGCCAGGGGATTTGGGGAAAAGCACCAGGTTCATGGGTCAGCTTCCTAGACTCTTCTCTAATGGACTAATAATCTAAATCCTGAGTTAATACTGTACTTCCAGGAAGGCCCTAACCATCAGCCCCCAGGTATTTTTACTAGCCTGGGAGAAGTCCCCAAGTGCTGTCCCACAACCATTGTGCATTAAAATTAGAGAATAGAGGCTGCTGGATGATGTGTCATATCAGGACTAGATCACTATTTTTTTCCCTCTTTTCCCATTTTTATTTATCCACAGTCTGATTTATTTTAGTCCTGTTCTTGTTTTAGCATCCTTTATTTTTTCAGGAAAGTTTTTTCTATTGGAGATTCTGGGATAGCCCATTAATTTCAAAGATTGCCACAATAGAGTCTAATAAATTGTATATGGCACTAAAACTCTGTCATTTCACTTAACATTAGCAAATTTTCTATATCTTGAGTAAGGATTTTGTGAGACCAATAATCCAGTAGAGCTGACAGAAGTATAAAGTGATATAAACCTTTTAGAGTGTACTTTAGAAATATGTATTGAGTCTTTGAAAAAAATACTGTTTTTTTTAATTCAGTAAGTTCAGCCTTTGAATCTAAAGAAATAGTTAAAAATGTAAGCAAAGATTTGTCTATGAATATGTTCCCCACAATCTTATTTATAATAATGACAAATTAGAAACGTTTCAAATGCCCAGTAATAAGAAAATTGGTAAGGAAATTATGGCACTTCTATATTAGAGAATCTTATGCAGTCATTAAAATCATGTTTTTAAAAAATTAAAGACATGAGAAAAAGCTTATGAGATGTCAGATTTATTTTGTCAAAAAAAAGAAATCAACAGCAAAACTGCAAACATTACATGATCCCCAATACTTTTCTTATTTATAAAAAATGTGTGTACATGTTGTGCGCCTAATTTTTTTTAAAGAATTAGAAGAAAATAACCCAAATGCTAATAGCAGTCAGTCTGGACCTACTGGTGAATGGGTGGTCTCTATTTTCTTCTTATATTGTTCTGTATTTTCCAAATTTTTTCCTTTAACCTTGCATATTATACTTTATGTTATAAATATGTATATGTGTGTGTATTCTATCACATTTAAATGTTCATTCTCATTAATGAATAAATCTAGGTCTAAGAACATACCCTAAAAGATAATAATAGTCAGAGATACAAACCAAGTTTTATGTTTTCCAAGGTCGTATATTGCACTGCTATGAGCAAAAGTTATTGTTCTGTAGATATACCATATAGACATTTTTATTAACCAGGGCTTCCAGTTAAGTAGAAGCTGCATAATAGAAAGTAAGTCTTTCCTTTGTAAGGTTGCTGAATTTGCTAAAAGAATATAAGAACTATATACCTTAGAACCAACTGGGGCTCTAGATTTCATCTACTCCAGTGGCTTCAGATATTTTTAACTATAGAACCCTTCCTGTACATAAAATCATAGGAGAATCCTCCACACATGAAACCTACATTAGAGAAGATGCTATAACTTCTCCATTATAGGGAAGCAGACCTAGAACTCCCCCCATTTGATCTCTGTGGAAAACAGTTTGAAAACCACTGGGGGCAGGATAAGTTATTGATCCATTAATTTGTATTTCTTCAATTTAAGTTTTTCCTGCTTAATGGTTTCAGGCAGCTAGGCAGACCCTTTTGCCTTACGAGGAGTTTATGTCAGACAGAACACAGCAGAAGTTGACTTCCAGGCACTTTTCTTTCAGGCTTTTTGTAAAAGCCCTTTGGCAAGATGGCGCCATGTGTAACAGGTGGGAAGTAAAGCCAGAGAGAGTCCCACCGACATGGGAGGTGCTGGCGGTCTGTCTGTCCAGAGACACAAACTCTGTTCCATGAGGTGGTTAAGCCTCAGGGAGGAAGGGTTGTGGGGTGCACTAAGGAGACTGACCATGGGCTTTGGGAAATCAATGCCAACAAAGTTCCCTGACTGCAAGCATGGTGACTGAGGGCACCACATGGGCTGGGGCAGTGGGCATCTCCGAGTAATTGGTAACACTGGAGAACGATGGCGCATAAACTGGAGCAGCCTACCTAATGCATTTGCATTTTGAGATCCCATGACCTTTGAACCACCAGCAACAGGGAAAGCACCAACAAGCAGAGTGAGTTTCCCACCAAGCAGCAAGGTGGGGACTCAGCAGAATCAAAATCAGAATGAGTAAAAGAAAATCAAGGAAGCAATGTTTGGCACATCTGAAGATGGGCACCAAATGATGACTCCAGCCTCTGGTATTACAGGCGTGAGCTTAGTTCTTACACAGGGTCACATGTGGAACAAGATGGGGAAAGAGTCAGGCCTAGAACCAAGCTCCCCAGAAGCCCATGCTGGCTCAAGGAACTTCAAGAACAAGACGAGCATTTTTTTTTAAAGGAAAGAAGGGGAAGAAAGGGCAGTAGGCAGAATAATGCCCCCCCGCCACCAAAAAAAAAATCCATTTTCTAAAAGGGACTTGTGAATATCCTTAGATGGTGAAAAGGGGCTTTCCAGATGTGAATAAATTAAAGATTTTTGAGATGGGGGGATTTTCCTGGGTTATCCACATGGGCATGACATCATCCCAAGTCTCCTTATAAGGGAGGGGAAAAGTGAGGCAGGAGAGTTAAAGAAAGAGATGTGATACTGGGAACAGAGAGATACAAAGAGTTACAAGAGCCAAGGAATGCAGGCAGCCTCCAGAAGCTGGAAGAGGCAAGAGAACAAATTCTCCCCCAGAAACTCCAGAAAGAACACAGCCCTGCCCTACCTGTATTTTTAGGTCCGGGAGATTTCTGTCCTACAGAACTGTAAGATAATAAATTTTGTGTTGTTTTAAGACTAAGTTTGTGACAGTTTGTTACAACAGCAATAGGAAACTAATACAGAAGGGGAGAGGGGGAAAAATATAAGAAAGCCGGAAAACAAGGAAAAGGAAAAGTCGTCACAATCTCACTAGGGTTTACTGAGTGAGACTCTTGAGGGCTGTGATCACGCATGCCTCACGCCCAGCACCCAGCACCCAGCACAGAGCCTGAGCTCAATCCATAGTTGGGTTTGGGTTCCCTGAATCAAATATTAACAAACATGTACATAGCCCTCAGAACTTGCCAGGCACTTTTCTGAGTGCTTGACTTATATTAACTGATTTAGTCTTCACAACACAATGAGGGAGCTATTATCATCATCCCCATTTTACAGGTGAGGAGACTGAGGCAGGGAAATTCTAAAACACTTGCCTAAGGTTAAACAGCTGTTAGGTGGCAGAGCCAGATTCAAACCCAAGAAATTTTGCTCTAGTTTGTTCTAATTATTACTGCTTGCCTCTGAAACTGTGGATGGAGGGAGGAAATGAGGAGGAAAGGGAGTGAAGAAGGGAGGAAAGCTTGTTCCTCCAATATTTCCTAATGTCTACCTGCCAGCGACTACCTAGTGTTCCAAGGGCAGTCTCCACTGCTCCATTCAGCAGGCCATGGCCTCCCATACCACCCAACTCCAGAGGTTCTCCCCCTACTCCTGCTCATGTCTGTTGCCCCTGCCCAGCTGCCTGGGAGGGATGGAAGAGACCCCAGCACTCAGCGCTAACGACCATGTGGAAATGGATGGGTCACATATAAGCCAATTATAGCTGGCAGCCAGGTTTGGAGAAATCACTTTCTCTGGAACCAATTGGGAGCCCGTTTTGTAGATGAAAGGGACAGCACATTAGTCTCTGTGGTCAGAAGCAGCTTTCATGCATTTCACGGAGCAAAGAGACTCTGAAACATTTTGAATGGGAAAATGGGGTACGGCCAAATTGCTCAGTCAAGGCATTTAAAAGGGTCTTTAGCATAACATTCCATGCAGGATCTGGCAGCTTGTTCAAACATTCAGGTAGAAATTAACATCTTATCCTTCTAGAATGCATGTGTATTACCTTCCATACATACCTCAACATGTATCATTTAATGTTTCCATCCTTAAGGCATCCTATCATATATTCATAGAAATGGGGATAGGGAAAAGCCTGGACAACTGAAATTCTCAAGTAAACCAAAATTTCATTATTCACAATTAGTTAACCTCCTTTCCCATCAAAGTATTTTACCAACATCAGTTTCAGGAAGTTAAATAGTAACACTTCAGAAAAAGAGCTAAGCCACAGAATCATGGATCAAAGAATCTCATACTTGGAAGCAGTTTAGAGATCATGAAATCCAAACTAGAGATAAAACCAGACTAAAATGTTTAGGGAAAACTGCTGAATAAATCTGGTGCTGGGACAAAATTTCCAGTTTAGACTTGATTTTTTGTCTGGGTACACTACAACACTTATAACAAGTGGCCAACCAGTCGCTGTTTGAATGCTACTGGTAACAGGGAGCTCACTACTCAAAATAGCTCAATCCAATCCAAAAAAGGAAAAAAAAAACTGTCTTATACCATACCCACATCTACCACCTTGAATACCTCCAGTGAGGTGGCAACTCCCTTATCACAGATTGTCTTTCACATTGTCTCCAAAATGTGCTTGACTTTTCACATATTGGTTGCAAAATGTGCCTGACTCATAGATCGTCTCGAAAATGTGCTTTCTCTGTTTCAGCAGTCTCAAGACCAATAGTGTAGACATCAAAACACACACACACATACACGCTCTCTCGCTCTCTCTCTAATTACTGGTTTATCTCTGCAAATTGCCAGCCCAGGATGAGAAGAGGAAGGAAAAGAATTGAAAAAGGAGGGAGAAGAAGAAAGAGGGGAATGGAAAGAAAGAAGCAGGAGGGGGGAAAGGAGAAAGAGGAGATGGGATTTGTGGCGCAGTCTTGTAAGACTGTGTGGTCGCTAGCTGTTTTGCAAACCCCTGCCATTGTCCATAGACATACGATGGAGCACCTTGCAATCTTTTACAAGAGCCATGTTGTAGAAGAATAAATACTGAAAATAATCACATATATTGCCAAGTGAAAAGAGGTTATAAAATCTGTAGGGCATGATTTCATCTCTTAAATCACCCTCTCCCTTATTTATTTCTCTATAAGACAGAACAGATATTATTTACCAACAAACATAGATTCATCTATATGTGTAGTGGATACCTCTAGTATTTTCTTAATATGTGCAGTTCTTTATTTTCTAAACATTCTGCATTGATTATGGATTACTTTTCAATAATCTTTTTAACACTAATTAAATGATCAAATCTAGGACCTTATCCAGTCCTCAGAATGAGACATTCTGGAGTTCTGGCCTATTTGTTAAGGATGCTTTTGAAATGAGAAGATGAGGTACAGCTGTTTGAGATCACTTCTAGAACTGAAGAACTTTGAGTATAAGGAGACTCTGTGATGATTTCATTTAACCCTCTAATTATAAATATTGGAAAACTGAGTCCCAGCAAGATAAAGTAAATTGCCCAAACTCATATAGTTATGATGACCAGTAAGTCTCCTGTGATACCAGGGCTCCAGCTACACAAAGCCAAAATAATCCTCTCACCCAAGCAATTTGTTGAAAATTAGGTCCATTTAGTATAAAGAGGCTGAGGAACCAGCAGGGCACATACTCCAATAGACACTAGGGATGCTGCCTAAAGATCTAGAGATTTACATGTGCCATTTGAACAAGAATGCCACAAATGTGGCAGCAGCCTCTGAGCCCTCAGACCAAGGGTCAGGGTCATGAGATTTGTCCCCAATATGATAGAGAGAGGCCATATGACTGGGGCTAACATCTAGATACCACTTCTGAGGTCCATGCCATTAGATTGCCAGGCAGCCCCTTAGTAATGTAAAGAATTTTTATAGGCAGCAGGCACCAGGGCTGCATCTGATATAATCGTGGCCTTCAGAAACTATCCTGAAGCTTCCCTCTTGGAGATCAAAGGAGAAGCTTTCAAAGGCAGGGAGCTCTGAGTATACTGATTCCCCCTAGAGAGCTGCAAAATGAATCTACAGCAGTTCCCATGCACGATGAAACTGACCTCTTTCAGAAATGGGTTTCTGATCAAGAGCAACAAGGAAACCACAATCATATCATGTCCAAACCCCACAAGACGTTAAAAACCATCCAACCTAAGTCTCTTGGTTTATAAATGGGGAAATTGAGGTCCTTGAGGTCTCAAGATTAAATGTCCCCCATCCAGCTTCACCCTACACAACCCCCACAGAAGTTTGTTTTCTTACTAGACTCAAACTCTGGAACAAAGACCATGTCTCTCTTGTTTGGATGGATGGATGCATGGATGGATGGATGGATGGATGGATGGACGGACGGAAAGGGCTTTCCCAAGAATACAGAGCATGTTAATATCAGAGCTGAGACTAGAATCCAAATGCTCTAATTTCTGGCCAAGTAGTTCTCCGTATTTTAAAGCCAAACCTCATTTATGTTTTGGACCTGTATTTTACATCTTGATAATCTACCATGTCATTAAATTTGACTTAAAAAGATAATTGACTATTTCAAAATGAAATCTACCCTTTAATGACAAAAATCCATCCCCCATTGGATTTTCAAAAGAAATATCCACTTATTCCTTCATTCCGCACATACTTTTTGAGCACCACTTATATGCCAAAAGCTGTATAGGCACTTGTCACATTTTCTTGAGCTAAATGGTTTATATGTGATGTAACTTTCATTTTGTGTCTCCTAAATGTTCTATAAAGATATACACTACATTTATAAATGGACAAAAATCTTCAAAAGAACATTGGAAAAACAAAGATTATCCATTATGCTCTGAAATTTTAAGGCTTTGAGAGTAATAGCAATATTTTGGGAATGTTAAGCCTTCCAAGTAACTATATTAGAAAAAAAAATCATATTGATGTGCAAATACCAATTTCAGTACGGAAAATGGGTCTCATGATTTTAGACACATTATAATACTCTAAGCACACATTCCAGGAGCAAGAGTGTTATCAGGGACACCAACTGCCTGCTGCCACTGATCCAAGCTACAGGCAGAGTCATTCTTGCTCACAAAGGCCCCGTCACAGAGGGGATGAGCATTTTTCAATCAATGGCCAAAGAAATGAATGAATCAATGAATCAATGAACAAGGGAATTTCAAGAAAATCAAAAATGGTTGAAGGTTGTTGTGGTGAAGGCATGGCTATGTGATGCCATGCCAACCTAAGTCTCTTGGTTTATAAATGGGGAAATTGAGGTCCTTGAGGTCTCAGATTAAATGTCCCCCATCCAGCTCCACCCTACACAACCCCCACAGAAGTTTGTTCTCTTACTAGACTCAAACTCTGGAACAAAGACCATGTCTCTCTTGTTTGGATGGATGGATGGATGGATGGATGGATGGATGGATGGATGGATGTGATGTAACTTTGATTTTTTTACTTAGGTTGGATTGTATGCTGTGCAAATAAAACTGTTAAAAATGAATAGAGAGAAACAAGTGCTGGAGAAAATGTGGAGAAAGAAATGTACCTCCTCACCGTTGGTAGGGAAGCTGAGAAGTGCAGCCCCTCCTGGAGGGCAGGGTGGTGGTTCCACAGGAGGCTGGGATGGGGTTGCCATATGATCCTGCAACCCCATTGCTACAGGAACTGAGAATGGGAACTCAGGTGGCATTTGCACACTGGTTTTTATCGCAGCAGTGTTCATTATTTGCAATGGATGGAGGTGGCCTAAGGAAACAATGACTAAGGAATGGAAGGAGGAACAGTGGTGTATATGTACAATGAACTATTAAGTGGCTGCAAGAAGGAATGATGTTGTGAAGCATGCAACTAGATGAATGAAACTTGAGGACAGTGTATTGAATGAAGTGTCAGAAACAAAAAGACAAATATTATCATGCCTCACTAATACAGAATAACTATAATATACAAACTCAAAGAATTGAATTTCAGAGAATGGATTATCAGGTTGGGACCTCTTGTAAAGGATCCTAGATTTTAAGCTCTTACAGCAGTCACATCTATCGGGAGTTGTAACTTATTTCTAAATTCTGAGATGCTCAGCTATTTGTGAGTTACCTGGTCATTCCCTGAAAATTTGACTAGAGGTATGAATGAAGCAGATCTGGACAAGACTAAGGTCAATCAGAATACAGGGTAAAGGATGGTATGGTCTATATTTCAAAACTTCAACTTCTGTGTGAGACCAAAGGAAGAGATGTTGATTTGGTGCAAAATTTATATTTTAGGTAGCACATTATCTATTTTAACTTGTATGGTCAGTTAATTCAAATTCCATAATTATATGGACTCTTGAATACGGCATAACATCTTGTTGGTTTGTACAGGTTGGTATGATGCCCTGACACATCCCAGAGTAATTTGGGCAAAGAATAAAAAAGTGTTTGCAAAGTCCCCTTGGTTGATTGGAGAGAAAGGAGGAAATATTCAACTTCCCCATCTAGGGAATTTCTGATATTCTTTCAAGCTGTGGGAATAACCAATTCAACAGGCAAGCCCTTGATCTCCGGGCTTGCCACTATGAAACTTATTCCTGCAAAGGAGAAGCTAAGCCTACTTAAAATTATGCCTGAGTAACCCCTACAGAACTTCTTTTGTTGCTCAGATGTGGCCTCTCTCTCTAAGCCAACTTGGCAGGTCAACTAACTGTCCTCCCCTCTATGTGGGATATGACTCCCAGGAGTGTAAATGTCCCTGGCAATGTGGGACATGACTCCTAGGGAAGAGCTGAGACCTGGCATCATGGGATTAGGAAAGCCTTTTTGACCAAAAGAGGGGAGAGAGAAATGAGACAGAATAAAGTTTCAGTGGTTGAGAGATTTCAGAGTCAAGAGGCTATCCTGGAGGTTATTCTTGTGCGTTAAATAGATATCCCTTTCTAGTGTGTGGTGTATTGGAGTGGCTGAAGGGAAATACCTGAAACTGTTGAACTGTGATCCAGTAGCCTTGATTCTTGAAGATGATTGTATAACAATATAGCTTTTACAATGTGATCATGTAATTATGAAACCCTTATTTATGGCTGATGCTCCCTTTATCCAGGACATGGACAGATGAGTAAAAAAAAGAGAAAAAAACAAGGAGAAAAATAAATAAATAATGGAGCGGGGGAGATGGGTAAAAAAAAAAATGGGTAGATTGAAATAACCTGTGTTCAATGAAGGGGGGGTAAAAGGATATGGGATGCATGAGATTTTTTTCTTTTCATTTCTTTTTCTAGAGTGATGCAAATATTCTAAAAATGATCATGGTGGTGAATGCACAACTATATGTTGATATTGTGGGCCACTGATTGTATACTTTGCATGAAGGTATCTCAATAAAAATATTTTTTTTAATGTATATTAAACAACAAAAAAATGGTTGAAGGACACCACAGGGGTCCACTCACTGACCACTGGAACTCCCCTAATCTCATAAAAAATACTCCACCCCACAGTTTCTTCCCTGACACCTGAAATTCCACCTGTATAGCTCACTGCTTTAGATCATCAGGCATTGTTAGACTACAGCCCATAGACCAAATTCAACTCACTGCCTATTTTGTAAGTAAAGTTTTATTAGAACACAATCACACCATTTGCTTATTTCCCATCTATACCTGGTTTCAAGCTGTAATAGCAGAGTTGAATAGTTGCACCAGAGACCCTATGGCCTGCCAAGGTGAAAATATTTACTATCTGGCCCTTTATAGAAAAGTTTGTCGATACCTGCTTTAGATTATACTCATTGAAAAATACCCTTGGGAATGATAACACTTTGAGTCTATCGGTCAGTTATACCTCACTGTGAATTAATGTAGTTACTCCTAGATCAAGGGTACTTAACCGTTTGGGTAGGTGAAAGGGTACAGAGAACTTGAGGATGCTGGGTTTGGGGACAGAAAATGAGCTCAGAAAAGAAAAATGGAAGAGTGGTAAATAGATTTCAACTATTTTGCTATTTGCTTGCCCTGTGATAAAATGGACATGAGGACAAGAACTAAAGACTGTCAGGCTTTGAATAGCATGAGTGTCAGACTTCAGAATCAAACTCAGTTCTCCTTTTCAATTAAAAGAAAAGGCAATATTCTGATTTTTCTTCTATTGAGCAAGTCCCTCTGCATTGAGACATGTCGCTCCCAATTTTCTGTGGTCCAAAGAGCTTGAGAAATTGTTTTAGAATCCACTCATCCCCAGTTATGCACTTTTGATTTTTTTTTTTTTCTCAACTGACCTCATTTAGCAGGGTGGAAGGCGGCTTTTTCTGGTCTATTAAGACTTCAATAAAATCATCCGTTTCTAGTTAACTGGAATAGTATTCACATTTAGACCTGCATATTAATTGGCTGATAACGAGATGATAAAGCTGCTTTTCTCTGCAGGTGTACCAATCAATTTCAATGAAACTGAAAAAATGAGTTCTTTTCTTGTTGCATCTGAAATTAAAAAGTGATTTATATTTTCTAATAAAGTGGTTTTCATTGATCTCCTTCTGAAAATGTATGGTTTCATTTGCACCCTTTTAAATTATAATAGTTTCCGTTTGTAAAAGAATGATTTTCCAATATCGTTTCTGGCTTTCAATTGATGATTAACTTTAATATAGATTTGAGGGAGAAGATTTGGGGGAGAAGTACAATATTAAGAGCCTTCCCCCTCCAGGACAAAAAGAGTGGCTACTTTTAATGACCTTAATATCCTCATACCACAGAATACTTTCACAAAATACAGTGTTGTCAGAAGAAAGTATGTTCCCTCTCTGCCCCCCAAGAAATCCATTTTTCTATTTCACAGGTTTCCTTCTGTCATTGAATTTTATGCTTACACCAAGTGTTTTCCATTTCTGTTATGTCAGCCTGGCTGCAGGGCAAATGTGGAGAGAAGAGTTTTTGTCTTTCTCTCCACTATCACCAAAAGCAAATTCTTATTTGGAGATATTCATGGTATCCTGTTGTTATTGGCTGAGTTCTGGCAGATGTGAAAACTGGCAGAGCAATTAGATTTCACTTTAATTTAGTATTATCGTCTTTTGAGCCATAATAATTAAACACCCATTAAAAGAAGCTATATTCTGAACACGTGATGGAGAATCGCCGCGTCTGGGGCTAGCATTGAGTGAACAGGGTCATCTCACTGCTCTGTCGCCCTGAATGGGACATTCAGGCTGGAAGTTCCTCACAAAGAGGGGCATGGAGTGAAGTCAGGAGACCATGTTGTCACTAGACCTAGTTGAAAATGCAGCGCAGACCTGGAACTTGAAATTAAATGTTGACGCAAAGGAAATGAAGGTTGGCTGAATCAATGAATGAATGGAAAAAACAACTTACAGTTCTCATGCAAAGGTCACTTTGGTAATATGATTTGAGTGCCCCTACATGAAAATATTTCCATCCCTCCAAATCTCATATGCCTGAATAGTCCCCCATTAGTCCCAGCTTATTTTTGTCTGAATTAAATCTTACCTTCTTCTATGTTCTTCTTTGAAGTGTACCTTGAGGGGGTAAGACTTCCATGGCTAACACCGCAACGTGAATTAGTTCATCACCGGTCCTTTGGGCCACATAGTGACAGTGGGTATGAGAACAGGGCCTGGCATATGGTAAAAAGATCCAACAAAGGAGGCAGGGCCACTGAATTGTATTTTTGAAAGTGGTTAAAACAGGAAATGTTGTGTTGTATATATGTTACTACAACAACTTTTTTTAATTGTACAAAACAATGAATGGGTCCTAATATAAACTATGGACATTAGTTAATAATATAATCATCATAATATCGGTTCATCGATTGTAACAAACGTACCACACTAATGCAAAATGTTAATCATAGGGAAAATGGGGAGGGAGGGGGAGGTAGAAGGAAAACTCTGTACTTTCTGCATGATTTTTCTGTAAACCTGCAACTTTTCTAAAAAAAATAAATTTTTGTCATTTTTCACAAAAAAAAAAGTCTGAGGTATCATCTTTGAAGCTAAGCTTCCTAGCTCTGTGCAGGGCCCTATGTCTAACTACGCTCCCAGGTGCGACTACTGTTCAGGCTTCCCAGCCCAGGTCCTTTTCTCTCCTTCATAAACTTTTAAGAAATAATTGTCCACCAATCCCCAGATCTTTGAAGGTCAAGACCACTCAGGGCTGAGGGTTGATGACTTTTCACCCAGCTCAAAAATGAAAATAGTTATAAAAATAAAAAGAAGAGGAGAAGGAGAATTTATTGAGCACCTCCTATGTGCTAGGCATTTTCCATGCCTTTTCTGACTTCAATGTAATCTCACTGTACTGCCCGTCTTACAGTGGGGGACACCAAGACTTGAGGGAAAATGAGTCATTTCCCCAGGACCACACAGCAGCTAACTGACAGAGCCAGGATTTGAATCCAGGTATGCATGTGACTCTCTGAAATCCCCACTGTACACCAGACCACTCTACCTCCCTACTTTGGGCTACTATTAAAAATAAACACTTTAGAAATTCTATAGGACAAGTAACTCAGTTTCTTCAACAAGTAAAATGCAAGAAAAGTAAAGAGGGAAGAGGAACCTGTAAACTAAAAGAGATTTAAGAGATATATCAACCACATGTGATATATGGATCTTGTTTGGATTCAGATTCAAACAATACAATTATTAAAAAGAAAAAGAAACAACTCATTGAGGGAAATTTCACTGGATGTTTGATTGTTCATATATGAACAATATGTTTTGGTTGCTACTAATAATCTATTGATTTTCTTAAATGGAAGAGTCATACTGACATATTAGCAGCTGAAGTGGCATGATACCTGAGATTGACTTCAAAATGGTGTGGGCAGGAGAACTATAGATAGAACAAGCTCAACCTTGTGTCCATAATTGCTGAAGCTGGGTCTTGATTACTGAGAGCACCATTATTCTGGTCACTTGATTTCTGTATAACTTCAGAAGCTTTTTTAACAGAAAACTTTTAAAAATAAAAAGAATAGCACCATTAAAAAATAATAAATGGATGCACAATGCTGTGAATATACTAAAAACATACTAAACTGAACTTGATGGTATGTGAATTTTATCTCAGTAAAGCTGTTATCTTTTAATTATATAAGCCAAAGAGATTAAAGTAGATTAAATCTACTGTAATCAATCGCATCATT
>PVIY010046598.1:0-18369 GCA_004026745.1 Myrmecophaga tridactyla | reverse complement strand
CAATATCTTACCCTATTTCTATCTCCTGATGGTCTCTGTTACCAACGAAATATTCCAAGTTTATTCACTAATGTCAGTTCATATCAATGAGACCATACAGTATTTGTCCTTTAGTTTTTGGCTAGTCTCACTCAGCATAATGTTCTCAAGGTCCATCCATGTTGTTACATACTTCATAAGTTTATTCTGTCTTAAAGCTACATAATATTCCATCGTATGTATATACCACAGTTTGTTGGCTTAAACAACTTTTATTGGCTCACAGTTTTGGAGTCTAGAAGTTCAAAACCAGGGTATCTCCAAAGTCTGTAGTGTTCTGGTGGTGGCCTGCCAGCTATCCAAAACTTAACCTCTGCCTCTGTTACATGTTGATTTGTCTCCTACCTCCTACCTTATCCAGTTGTCTCTGCTTAATAAGTACTGTAGTTGTATTGGATTAAGGCCTACTTTGATTCAATTTGGCCTCACCTTAACTAATAATATCTTCAAATATTCCTTTACAAATGGTATCATATCCACACTCTGATTGAATTTGTCCTCACCTTGAAAACAACATCTTCATAGAATCTGTATACTAGTAGGTGTTCATCCATAGGATCAGGGCTTAGGACTTGAATGAGTTTCTGTGGGGAACATGAGTCAGTTCACAACATGGGAGAAATGTAACTGATTATTTAAAAAATTTTCAACCAATTTTGTTGAAAATTTGGCTTCAAAGGCACAGAAGTCTAATTCCTAAGCCTTTCTAGAGTTCTGCCAAGGTTACTAGCTTTTTTCTTGTTGGGTTTCCCATCTCTTACAGGCTTCAAATTTAGCTCTTTCCAGTCTGTTAAATCATTTGTCACGTCTGTATGTTCCATTTTCCAAACTGTTTACAGTTTTGCCTGTTGTTATTTGCTACTTCTCTTTTTTTTTTTTTTTAAGTTTTTTTTGGTTCTTCTGGGTTTATGCCCATTCCACTCCCTACCGCACCCCAATTTCTTTACTTTGAGTGCAGTTTCAGAAGGGAGCAGTTGTGCCCTTAAAAGTGTTAAAAGTGTTCTCTTTTAACTGACACTTATAATACTTATTATGTTCTAAGCATTTCAAAACATTAAGTTTTTTAAATCTCTTGACAACCTCTTGGCCACTGAGACTTTATTTTGTCTCATTTCTCTCTTGCCTCTTTTGGTCAAGAAGACTTTCTCATTTCCATGATGCTGGGACCCTACTTATCCCAGAGACTCATGTCCCATATAGCGGGGTGGGGGGGGGCAGGCGGCAGGTGGCGGGGGCTCAGTGAATTCACCTGCAAGTTGGCTTAGAGAGAGAGAGGCCACATCTGAGCAGCAAAAGGGACTCGAGGTGGGTGGGAGGTGACTTTTAGACATAATTGTTAGTTGGCTTAGCCTCCTTTCTCCCCAGTCTGTCAAGAGAACTTTGCAAATAATTCTCTGCCCAAATTACTCTGGGATATATTGGAGTATCACACTAACCTGTACAAATCAACAAGGTCTCATGCCCTATTCAAGATTCCATGTAATTAATGGTGTACAAGTAAACTGACTATACAAGTTAAATTAGGTAATGTGCTACCAAAAAATAAAAATTTTGCACCAAATAAACATTTCTCCCTTTGGTCTTGAATAGAGTTGAGGTTTGAAAATACGGGCCATAGCATCCTTTCCCCAGTATTCAGATTTATCTTAGTCCTATCCAGATCAGCTTCATTCATATCTCTAGACAAGTCTGATCACTTTCAGCTTTTTAAATAGTAGGTGAATGGCGTAATGCTGAAAAATGCTATGAAAATGGCTTCAATGCTCTAACTCTTGAGTCTCAGGTGTCACATAAATACTCACAGTTTCAGGGAACAACCAGGTTATATACAAATAGCTCAGTGTCTCAGAATTTAGAAATATCAGTTATAATTCCTAATTATATGTGACTGCTATAAAAGCTTACAATTTAGGAACCTTTACAGTAGATCCCAACCTGATAACCCATGCTCTTTTTTAAATTGTTTATTTATTAATTAAAAAAAATTTAACAAACGAACAAAAACATTCTTAACATATGATCTTTGCAGTCTACATATATATCAGTAATTCACAATACTATCACATAGTTGTATATTCATCATCATGATCATTTCTTAGAACGTTTGCATTAATTCAGAAAAGGAAACAAAAAGACAACAGAAAAAGAAATAAAGCGAAAACAGAAAAAAAAATTATGCGTACTATATCCCTTACCCCTCCCTTTTATTGATCACTGGCATTTCAAACTAAATTTATTTTAGCATTTGTTCCCCCTATTTATTTTTACTCCATATGTTCTACTCGTCTGTTGACAAGGTAGATAAAAGGAGCATCAGACACAAGGTTTTCACAGTCACACGGTCACATTGTGAAAGCTGTATCATTGTTCAGTCATCATCAAGAAACATGGCTCCTGGAACACAGCTCTACATTTTCAGGCAATTCCCTCCAGCCTCGCCATTACATCTTGAATAACAGGGTGATATCTACTTAATGCGTACGAATAACCTCCAGGATAACCTCTGGACTCTGATTGGAATCTCTCAGCCATTGACACTTTGTCTCATTTCACTCTTCCCCCTTTAGTCAAGAAGGTTTTCTCAATCCCTTGATGCTGAGTCTCAGCTCATTCTAGGATTTCTGTCCCATGTTGCCAGGAAGATTCACACCCCTGGGAGTCATGTCCCATGTAGACAGGGGGAGGGTGGTGAGTCTGCTTGGTGTGTTGGCTGGAGAGAGAGGCCACATCTGAGCAACAAAAGAGGCTCTCTTGGGGTTGACTCTTAGGCCTAAATTTTAAGTAGGCTTGACCTCTCCTTTTTGGGGTTAAGTTTCATATGAACAAACCCCAAGACTGGGGGCTCAGCCTATAGCTTTGGTTGTCCACACTGCTTGTGAGAATATCAAGAATTGAACTTGGGGAAGTTCAATTTTCCCCCTTTCTCACCATTTCCCGAAGGGGACTTTGCACATACTTTTCCACTTACTGATCAAATCACTCTGGTATTCATCGATAACCCATGCGCTTGACTTAAATTCTCTGAGTTTGTATATTATAGTTTATCTGTATGAGTGAGGCATGATAATATTTGTCTTTTTGTTTCTGACATTTTATTCAACATACTGTCTTTAAGGTTCATTTATCTAGTTACATGCCTCACAACTTCATTCCTTCTTGCAGCCACTGTTCCCCCTTCCATTCCTCAGTCCTTGTACCTTTAGGCCACCTCTCTCCCTTGCGAATTGGGAACATATTGCTAACATAAAAACTAGTGTGCAAATGTCCATTCGTGTCCCACACCCAGTCCTCCAGGTTTACCTAGCAACGGGGTTGAAAGATCATGGCACCCCACTCCTAGCCTCCTGTGGAACTACACTGCCCTCATGAGGAACTACACCTCTCAGCTTCCCTACCAACAGTGAATAGTCAAGCCTTAGTTTTTAAAATCATTTATTCTTTTTATACATTTGCTATCTATATTACTCAGGAATATCCTGTGTAGCTTTAATTGATGGGTGTGTTCCTCCATACTGTGTTGCCATGAGTAAAGTCAAACATAAAATCCTTGGAAATCTAGAAAATGTGTTGAATTTGAACTTACTAATTTACACTGTTTGAAGGGTTTGTAGATGTACACTATTCCTCTGCCCCAACTCCAACTATAAATTAACTCAGAGTAAAATAAAAGCGTCCAAAACTGTTCCCCAAATAACCACCAGAAAAGCTCACTGTTTAAGCAAAACTGAATTTATTAGGCTTAATACATCGAGGGGAATAGATCTTGACAAAATCTTAGTTGTGTCTGAAAGTGGGGGAAATTAGGGAAGAAGGTTATTTATATGGCTTTAGGGCCTAGGCTGGATACTTTTTTGTTTTAAATTTTTATTAATAAAATCAATCAACATACAATATGAACATTCTTTTTTCATCACATAGTTGTATATTCGTCATCACGATCATTTCTTAGAACATTTGCATCAATTCCGAAAAAGAAATAAAAAACAGAAAAAAATTCATATAGACCATACCCCTTACCCTTACCTTTCATTGATCACTAGTATTTCAATCTACTAAATTTATTTTAATATTTGTTCCCCCTATTATTTACTTTTAATCCATATGTTTTACTCATCTGTCCATAAGATAGATAAAAGAAGCATCAGACACAATGTTTTCACAATCACACAGTCACATTGCGAAAGCTATATTATTATACGATCATCGCCAAGAAACATGGCTACTGGAACACAGCTCTGCATTTTCAGGCAGTTCCCTCCAGCCTCTCTGTTACACCTTAACCAGAAAGGTGATATCTATTTAATGTGTAAGAATAACCTCCAGGATAACCTCTCTCTGTTTGGAATCTCTCAGCCATTGACACTTTATTTTGTCTCATTTCTCTCTTCCCCCTTTTGGTCAAGAAGCTTTTCTCAATCCCTTGGTTCCTCCCAGCTCATTCTAGGATTTCTGTCCCATGTTCCAGGAAGGCCCACACCTCTGGAAGTCATGTCCCATGTAGAGAGGGGAAGAGCAGTGAGTTTGCTTGTGGTGTTGGCTGAGAGAGAGAGGCCACATCTGAGCAACAAAAGAGGTTCTCTTGGGGGTGACTCTTAGGCCTAATTTTAAGTAGGTTTAACCTGTCTTTGCAGGGTTAAGTTTCATATGAACAAACCCCAAGATTGGGGGCTCAGCCTATTGCTTTGGTTGTCTCCACTGCTTGTGAGAAGGGGAAGTTGAATTTTCTCCCTTTCTCAGCATTCCCAAAGGGGACTTTGCAAGTACTTTTTTATTCACTGTTCAAATCTTTCTAGGATTTATTGGGGCATCACTCTGAACAAACCTACAAAATCTCATGCCCTACTCAAGGTTCCATGTACTTATGGTGATGGAACATTCTTAATGTATGAACATTCTGTACTTGGTGTGCAATTAATGGCTCTCTGCATCATCTCATAGTTGTATATTCATCACCATAATCACCTCTCAGAACATTTACGTCACTCCAGAAAAAGAAAGAAAATGAAAAAAAGAAAAAAACTCATACGTACCATATCCCTTACCCCTCCCTCTCATTGACCACTAGTATTTTCCTCTACCCAATTTATTTTAGCATCTATTCCCCCTATTATTTATTTATTTTTAATCCATATTTTTTCCTCATCCGTCCATACTGTAGATAAAAGGAGCATCAGAACAAGGTTTTCACAATCACACTGTCACTTTGCAAAAGCTATATCATTATACAATGATCATTTAAAAAAAAATTTTTTTGAACATAAAAAAACGAACATTCTTACTATATGATCATTCCATTCTTGGTATGTAATCAGTAACTCATAGTATCATCACATAGTTGTGTAGTCATCATCGTGATCTCTTCTTAGAATATTTGCATCAATTCATAAAAGAAATAAAAAGAAAAAAAAATCCTACATACCATACGTCTTACCCCTTCCTCTCATTGGTTGCTAGTATTTCCATCTACCCAATATATTTTAGCCTTTGTTTCTCCTATTTTTTTCTATACCCCTTATCATTCCTCTTCATTGATCACTAGCGTTTCAGTTTATTCAATTTATTTTAACATTTGTTCCCTCTATTATTTATTTTTAATCCCATGTTTTACTCATCTGTTCATACCATAGATAAAAGGAGCATCAGAACAAGGTTTTCACAATCACACAGTCACTTGCAAAAACTTTATCATTATACAATCATCTTCAAGAAACCTGGTTGCCGGAATACATCTCTACAGTTTCAGGCACTACCCTCTCTAATACACCTTAAACTAAAAAAGGGTCATCTATATAATGTGTAAGAATAACCTCCATGATAACCTCTCGACTCTATTTGAAATCTCTCAGCCACTGACACTTTATTTTGTCTCATTTCTCTCCTCCCCCTTTCAGTCAAGATGGTTTTCTCAGTCCCTTGATGCTGAGTCCCAGCTCATTCTAGGATTTCTGTCCCATGTTGCCAGGGAGATTTACACCCCTGGGAGTCATGTCCTGTATAGAGAGTGTGGAGGGCAGTGAGCTTGTTTGCTGTGTTGGCTAAGAGAGAGGCCACATCTGAGCAACAAAAGAGGTTCTCTGGGGGTGACTCTTAGGCCTAATTTTAAGTAGGCTTTGGGCTGGGTACTTTTAAGGTCTTGCAAGGAGGGAACTGGGATGGACAGTTTCTGATACCATAGTTTTGGATTGGTGGACACAAGGACACTAGGGTTTTGAAGCAAATTTTTTTTTTACATGGGCAGGCACTGGGAATCGAACCCCGGTCTCTGACATGGCAGGTGAGAGCTCTGCCTGTTGAGCCATCATGGCCTGCCCTTGAAGCAAATCTTGATGAGTGAGCTGTTTAATTGGTTCACAGTCTCATCTTCTAGTATGTATTTTCCAGCTGTATTCTGGAGTAGGCAGTTATTTTTGCTCAGTCTTAGATTATTTAACACAGGGACAGAAAAATTAAATTAGTTTCTGTTCTCAAAAACAAGACCTGGATTAATTTACATCAATCATTGATTTGTTTCAGCTTTGCCCGAAGTTTTTACATACAAATTCTACTAGTCACACTTGGCCATTCAGTGCAGTTGCTGAATTAATAGGTATGTAAAAATCTTATTTCTCTTACTTGTTGCTTGCAATTGTAGTTAAGAAAAAGAAAAAAGAAAGCTTTACTGGGAAGTAATAAATAAGCAGATGTGGTTTTTAAGAAAAACAAAAACAAATATACCTTGAATAATGTTATTGATAAAGGTATTTGAGCATAGCCTATTCAAATGGATGTTAATTAATCACTGCTACAGTCATCCCTGAAATATTAATCCATGTATTTTGTAATATTTAGAATTTGATTTGCTAAGTTAAAGCATTTATGTTGCAAATATTTTTATTCTGATTATAAAAGAAAAATGCCCATTGTAAAAAATGAGAATTATATTTTTAATAGCATAAAAGTATGTATAACATACAGAGTGGATTCATTTTTCTCGTTTAAGTAGGAGGATTAGTATTATGTTTGATTTGTGATGATAGATTATAGTTTTGCTTCTTCCAGTAGATTGGATGATGATCAAGGTATAGGATTGTATTTTTGTGGCATGGGCAGGCTCCAGGAATCGAACTCAGGTCTCCGGCATGGCAGGCAAGAATTGCACCAACAAAACATAGTTTTTTAAGTATACATCAAATAATAGAGAAGATTAAATCTGCAATACTGGATGCTTATAGACATTTTTAAAGAAGATATTAGCAACCAAAATTTATGGTGTGTCACAAAATTTGCTATAACATTTTTTATGGGAACCCAGAGGAGCTTACCTACCTGGATATATGTTCATAAAAATATGCTGCTTCTCTAGCTTTGTGTTAAAGCAACTGAAAGTTATGGTGCTCTTTATGGTGGATCAGATCTTAAGTTTTCTGTTAAATACCATCTTTTATAAAATGAATGTTAAAAAAGATTATTTGATTTTTATTGTAGATTGCCTTATAGAGGGATAGCTTAAGAATTGTTATTTATAATAATAAGACTTAAAAATACACCTCAAAGGGTATATATATATTTAGTCAGTTAGGGATACTCAGATGGATCTTAAGATAATTCACAGGCTGATTTTATTACTGCTACCTGTCTTTCTTTTTTTTTTTTTCTTTTCATTTTTCTTTGATGTATTCCTTCATACTAACCTATTCAGAGAGAAACAAGTATGCAAAATGAAAATGGTGGAATAGGCAGGTACACAGAGATAAAGAAATGGTAAAAGCCACCAGAAACTCTGGTTAGGTTGGAAAGGAAGAGCTATGTGGAAGGTAAATCTTCAGCTATATATGTAGCTTAGCAGAAAAGAATTCTGCTTTCTCAGTTGTTCATTAGATTCGTATTGCATGCCTTCTGTGTCAGCGTAGTGCTAGTTGATCCAACCTCCGCTTCCTTTATGATAGTCAGCCGAATAGTTCTTTGGGCAGGTGTTGTCCCTTCCTCATTTCTGTAGTGTAGTGATTCTTCTTCCTTTCTACCTTTTCAATGTAGTGAGTTCCAGTCTTTGCTTCCTGTAACATATTGAGGGCTTTGGAAAGGTTTTCACTCTGTACTAGTCAGTAAATGATATATACCAGGGTACAGTTTAATTTTCATGTTTTCAAACCTTAGGAGTTTCTAAAATGTTCAGCTTTTGAAATGTCATTAAAAGATGGTATTCTTTTTGTTAAAGGGTTGTTCTGAACTTTTTCTTTAAAATGCAAAATCAAAGTTTCTCAATAAAACTTTTGTTCCCCAGATAATGCTTATGATCCTGATGTGAATGCTAAACAAATATGGATTGACAAAACAGTGATAAATGACCATATATGCTTGACATTCACTGATAATGGGAATGGTATGACTTCAGATAAATTACATAAAATGCTAAGGTATGTAAAAATGTGTGACACTTCTTAAAATTACTGCCTTTACAAGTTCAAAAAGGTTTCGTGTGTTACACTTACCTTTTTTTGGTTGGTTCGTTAAACACACAATGTAATCTCTTCTCGAAGACTCTCCC
The DNA here is from genome assembly GCA_004026745.1 of Myrmecophaga tridactyla. Lineage (NCBI taxonomy): Eukaryota > Metazoa > Chordata > Mammalia > Pilosa > Myrmecophagidae > Myrmecophaga > Myrmecophaga tridactyla. The sequence goes on along the minus strand of PVIY010046598.1, from coordinate 9,806 downwards.
TAATTGTTTTCTACTACCATTAGGTTATTAGGCAATCCCTGACTAATGTAAATTTTCACCATTCCTTTAAAGTTGTAGTACATGATCAATTATTTATGATTCTATCTAAATTAGTTTTTTTAAACTTTGGTATTTTGAAATACTTTCAAACTTACAGGACAGTTACAAAAATTACACAAACCCCATACAGTGAATTCCAATGTATTCCCATCCCCACCCCCAGATACCCAGATCCACCAATTTTAACACTTTGCCACATTTGCCATATCATTTTACTTATCCATTATTCTATAAATCAATCTGTCTATCCATCTATCTGGGTATCTCTCTGTCTATTTATTTATCAATCCATATCTAAATCCATACCCAGTAAAATTCACTACTTTCTTTGGAGGGCGCAGTGATTTTAAAGGGATTCATAGGAGAAAGAGGCAGCATAATATAGTCATAAGACTTTGGGCTCTGGAGTTATAGACCACGATATCAGTTGAAGCAATATGTGCCTGCAGTAGAAACTAAGATATATAGTTTTGTTACAGGGTAGAGAGAGAGGATTTGGAAGCAGAAGCCTTCCTACTGCCCCTCAGATATTCCTTATGCTGCCAAAAAGTTAAGTTGACCCGATCAGGAATCCTGTCACGATATGCATGCTGAGAAAAGAATTGTTCGCATTTAGAGGAGAAAATTCTTAAGATGAAATCTCAAGTCCCAGGTATGCCAGTTACTGCGTTAGCACTTGTGATGCTCACTTCCCTATGACATAGATTCGGTTTCCTTCATTTCAGAGATGGGAAAACACATCAAGATTGACTAAAAGTAATTTGCCCAAGATTATACAACTAAGAAGGGTGAGGCTAGCTTTCGCTTCTAGGCGTTTTACTTGTTATTACACCTGTTGAATTAAAAAAAATTATGGACAGTTATTTATTTTAAAATTATTTCTTTTGTTTTTAGCTTTGGCTTCAGTGACAAAGTCACCATGAATGGTCATGTCCCCGTTGGATTGTATGGGAATGGCTTCAAGTCAGGTTCTATGCGTTTGGGTAAAGATGCAATAGTTTTTACCAAAAATGGAGAAAGCATGAGCGTGGGCTTCTTGTCTCAGACCTACTTGGAAGCTATAGGAGCAGAGCACGTTGTTGTCCCAATAGTGTCTTTCAACAGGCACCATATCCTTTTGAGTTTGAAGTGGAAACTGTGGAGAAAGTCTGAAGAGGCATGCTGAACCATTCAATCCTTCCAAATTCTTGTTTTTAAATCATATTTTACAGTTCTTTCCCTGTACACTGCCTCAATCCTACCCTCAAGGCTCAGCATTTTACCCTCTGTCCCCTGTAAGAATTGTGCCATGGAAATCTTTAACATATATTGTTTCCCATAGCGTTCCTCTATTTCAGGCTTATTGTGGAGTAACACGACTTTTGTGGTCTGGCTTGAAAATTTCACTAATGACTATGCAAAGTAAGATGTCTTTAGAAAAATGACTTCTGTATATAAATATATTCAAATGCTGGAAGCTATTAAATTAATTAGCAATAATAATAAATTTGCTCAATTTTAAGACTGTTTATTTGAAATTTAATCTGCCATCTTTAAAACTTAGAAAAAAAGTTTAGGAAATAGTTTTCCTGTTACTTGTTAGAGTTGATTTTCATATTGTAATATGAAAAATATATGTTGACGTTCTAAGTCTTTAACTTAGGATATACGACAGATGATTAATTTAGTAGAATCAAAAGCCAGCCTTGTTGCAATTCTGGAACATTCTCTGTTTTCCACGGAACAGAAGTTACTGGCAGAACTTGATGCTATTATGGGTAAGAAGGGGACAAGGATCATCATTTGGAATCTTAGAAGGTAAATGTAGACCTCAGGCAGTTAACTGTTGGCCATTTGGGAAGTAGAGTACATGTGTCGGAATGGTTTCATTACATCCACCCATTGTTACACAGAATTGAAATACATTGAAAGGGACTCATCTTGTGGCATAATGATTTGTCTTTTTTAAAAGGTATTTTAGAGAGGCCATTTTGGCTTCTGCTGATATTTTCATATTCCTAGAAATAAATTTCCTATCCCTCCCATTCAGTCTGCATTAGCACTCTATTCTCTCCTTGTTAGCATCCCCCTTAAAAAAAAAAATAAAGGAATGAGAAGACAAACAAAAGCTCAGCTAACAAGTTCATTATGCAAAAGTCAGATTAAGAAATCTTTGTCTGTTTTGTCATTAAAGCTGAGCATGATTTAATTTGATGAGAAAAGTAATATAGATGAGATTTTTATGTTGCTAAAATTTGTCATCCTTTATCCTTGTGAGGATAAAATCCTTTTCCAATGAAAGCTTTTAAATTTAGGATTAATGTGTAATATTGAAAACTCTAAGACATTGAAGCACAGAAATAAAGCATAAATAGTCGTAAGTGTAAAAATTCTGAACTTAATTTCTTACCTCCTTGAGTTCTTTTTTTTCTTGATTTTGACTTAAACTACTACCAGGTATTATGTTTTTCGTTTCTGTGGTTTTTTTAGTTATATTAATTTTCTTACCTTGCTTGAAGTTAATGGTATTAGCGCCTTCAAAAAATTCTTTCTGCAGCTACAAAAATGGAGCAACAGAGTTTGATTTTGATAAAGATAAATATGACATTAGAATCCCTGAGGATTTAGATGAGACAACAGGGAAGAAAGGTTACAAGAAGCAAGAAAGAATGGACCAAATTGCCCCCGAGAGTGACTATTCCCTAAGGGTATGTATTCAGCCCCAGTCCCGTTTGTGGAATCAAGAAAACTATCAAATAATAGTATTATTAATAGGGTTTTGTTATTCACTTGTATTATAAATGCAGCCGGAGATCTATGAATGAAAGTGTCTCAGACTTGAACCTACTTACTAAACTTTTCGTGAATGCGCTTGGTGGTTTTATTTGCTTAGAAAAACTTTTGTTAATTGGTAGATTATCAGGTCTGATAGTTTTTTTACTATGTCACTAGATTGCTTGAATTGGGAATCCTGGAATCATTATATTCTGTGATGGCTATATTTAATTACAAAACACGAAATTCTGTCTCATTTTTACATTTCAGAATATTTTAGAATACACACACATACACAATGGTGATTATAATAAAGATATTAAAATTCTTAGTCACTATGACATGACATTAATTTTTCACTTTATTTTTATTTTGCTAAAATTATTTCATAGCGTCCAGCTGAGTATATATTTGACATTTACAAGTTTACCATGTTGATTTTCCTGAAGTCCTATCAATTATGACAAATATCTACCATACCTTGATATATCCCAATGTGTTTATTCCTTGATGTCCTAGCTCAAATATGAAGCAGATCTAGAGGCAGCCAGAGCAGATGTGTTTTAAGTATACTATATGGTTAAAATTTAAAAATATTATTTATGAATTTTAGAAATGACTACACTCTGCTTTTGAAATCGGGAATCAGAAAAGTTAGACAGATGTTCAGAGTTTAGTTTTGTGGTGAATGTTTCATCTATCCTTTTTGAATTATTCACTGCATTTCCTTCCAAATTTCAGGCAGAGAGAGCGTATTTGAACTTGTTTTAGGACATTAAGTTTGGTCAGACTGCTAAAGTATTTGCTTTCATGAATTAACCCCTAAAAACACAATTTTGATGACTGCTGATTGTTGATAAATCAGTTAGGAAAAAGCACTAAAATTGTGTACTCGGCTGAAGTGTTGGTGCATTATTTAAAGTTTTTTTCCTTGTTAAACTTATATAATGTTCTCTTTTGTTTATATTAGATCTTCCATATTATTTTTGCCTAAAATTTACTTTTGTTGCTTTTTAAGTTATAGCAATAACACATATATTTGATAGAAAAATCAGAAAGCATAGTCATTTTTATGTATATGTACATTTAAAAAAAATTAAAGTGAATTCATACCATATACAAGATTTTGACTATACCAATGGGTATGTGTATGTTATCCATTTATACTGTTGATTTAATTTTGAGTAGATTTATTTTAAGTTTATTTTGGAAATAAAAACTTTTTCTAGGTTGAGTTTTTTTTGCCATCATGTGAATGTTTTTGTGCTCTAATTATAATGGCGTTATTGAACATTTACAAAACAGGTAGGTGAGGTGCTAGCACAGAAAATACATTAATCACCTTCTTCCATCTCAGGTATGGTGTTCTACTCCATCGCAAGTAGTGTTGTCTTCCCTCTCTTTCCTGGTCAGTTATTTTTGAGGCTCATGTACGTTTTTAAAAAATTAAAATGAGATCATACTGTACACATTGTTTTGTGACTTTTTTCATTCAGTGACATATCAACATCTATATAAGAAGATGCATTGTTTTCTGCAACATTATTTTTACAACCACAGTGTATTGAGTTTATTTTTAATGAAAAGTAATCAAGTCAGAATGCACAGCTTTTATAGCCTATAGTATGTTATTGAAAAGATGAGTTCTTTATTAAGGCCAATTTGTGGCTTTCTGTTTAAGTAATATTGAACAAGCCTGTTTAGAATTGTTCAGAAGGGACAGATGTTGTTGTGTATCTTTGCAGGCTTACTGCAGTATATTATATCTAAAGCCAAGAATGCAAATCATCTTACGTGGACAGAAAGTGAAGACACAGTTGGTTTCGAAGAGTCTTGCCTACATTGAACGTGACGTTTATCGACCCAAATTTTTAGTATCCTTTATTTTTCTTTACATAATGCTGTGTAGAAATATGTCAAGTTTATTCCCCACACCTCTTTCCCCACTTAGCCTGATAGGGATTCTAATCCTCTCCAACTTTGCCCTCCTTTATGTATGTTTGGACTCAATAAATTGTGAAATAGAAACGATGATAAATGAAGGGTGTTATGGTCATAATTTTCCTTAACATTTTAAGACTAAAACTGTGAGGATTACTTTTGGATTCAACTGCAGAAATAAAGATCATTATGGGATAATGATGTATCACAGAAATCGACTCATCAAAGCTTATGAAAAAGTTGGATGTCAGTTAAGGGTAAGCTTTGTGTTTGAAAAGAAAATGTCTATAACATTTACAGAAGTTAGAATAATATGTTTATGGATCAAACATGAAGTAATTTTACTGTGCTTTCTGCCTATGACTTTTTTTTGGTTAATTTTTTTATTTAAGAAAACAAGCAATACACTTAGACCCACCAACAATGGATATTTTAGGTAGCATATTTAAATAAGGTATATATATAATCATTGTAAAGCCTGTGTTTGCACAGTAAGTTTCATACCAATTTAAAATTAAGGCAACAAGGAAAAAATCTGCATATTCAGATAGCAGAGTTCTTAAATTCTAAGTATTACACATAACCTAGACCATTTGATCAGCTGTCAAAACTAAATGTTCTCAGAATATCAAGTAGAATGTTCTTACACATATCTGCATTACTGTAGTAATGACCTATGTTACTAAATATTTTCCTGATTTCAAGAAAATATGAAGATAGAAATATTTTTACAATTAACATGAATCTGCCTATGACTTTTTTTTTTTTTTTTAATTTGCATATGGGCAGGAGGCACCAGGGATCGAACTCCAGACCTCCAGCACGGCAGGTCGGAGCTCTGCCTGCTGAACCACGGCAGCCGCCCTGCCTATGACTTTTAAATGTCATTCTTTTCTAATTTTTTATGTTTTCTAATAACATTGGTATAGCTCTTGAACTTAGAGTTTCTTTTATTTTAATTTTTCAGTTGATCCTATGAAATGGACAGGCTATTTGTTTCATACTTATTTTACAGATGAGGAAATTGGGGCTCACAGAATAAGTAACTTGTCCAAGATCTCATAATAAGGATGAATCTCAGACACAAATGCAGTTTTCTTGACTCCATATCCAATGATTATTTCATGTTACTGGAATAAAAACTGGTTGGTTTTAATTATTGCTGACTCAAACAATACAAAAAAAGCCTGAAAAATAGTGTCTCAGGTGATTTACTTCTCTGGGAGTTCATTCCTAAATATATTAGAGCCTTCCTCCAAAACCACTTCCAGTATTATAGAATTAATTCACATTGCCCACCAAATCCTTTGTAGAATGTTGAGCTATACGTAGTGTAATTGTGAGTTTATCTTTAATACTCTTCAACAGGGGATATAATTCTCCTTTACCTGATTTACATGACATACTAAGCCCAGAATATAGCATTTTTGCAGAAGTAAATAAATTTTGTTCGGTTCTTTGCATTTGCCAATTCCATTTAGAAAATAAATTGAAAAATTTGACAACTCTGATAGTAAGTACCAAATCACCTCTATTAAGTATGTTAATTTATAATTGAAATTCTGATTTTTACCAGAAATCTATACTGTATTATTAAAGTTACTGAATTGGAAAAGCATTTTTGCTAATTGGCCTTATTTATCAAGTGTTTTGGAATTAAAAAAATAATGTATCTGCAAAAAAATGCAAACTTTTTATTTGATCATTTATGAATCTGGATTAAATAACATCTATAACATATTTTTCCAACCCAGTTAAGTTTGCATTTTGAATAATTGCTGATTAATCCTGATTTTTGTATAAATACACTATTATAGCTGACTTACAAAGTTTGCCTTTACCAGAAAAAGATGGACTGGAGCTACTATTTGCATTTTGTAGATTCATTAAATATTTCTTAAATAGGTATCATGCCCTGTATGATTTGCTATGCTAGATGCACAGTGTAAAAAGATAAGATACAAAGCATCCTTTCAAGTATGAGCATGGCACATACTTGGAGTTTCAGAAAAGTGTCCTGGAGAATGTGATGGTGGAGATGAGTCTCAGTTGACTTTATCATGTTGGAAAGTTTGGGAAAGAACCTTCCAGGCAAAGGGAACAACATCTGCAAAGAAAGAGAAGGAGGCTTCTAAGAGTATGACGTAGTAAAGGAGTAATTTGCTATGACTGGGCCACACGTTAAATGTGGGGGAGAGAAATGGAAGAGACAGGAAGATGAGATTAAAAAAGTATACAAGAACTATTCCTTGAAAGGAACCTTTTTATTACTGTGGTTTTAAAATGGTATGAAGTGAGGAACCACTAATGATTTTTAACAGAGCAGGATTATGGTCAGATTTGCATGGTTTGGTTCATAGTTAGATTGATGAAGATTTTCATTTTTTACCTTATTTTTGTCTTTGTGCATATACCTAGACTCAGAAATAAGCTATGCTTATGCACAGAATATGCTTGTTAATTTGTCTGCAGATAATCCGAATAATCTGAATATGACTCATACAGATTGAGTTCTGTATTAGCTGGCAGTGTTTAAATAGTAACTTTAATTCCACATTCATTAGAAACTAGATATGTGACTTTGGTTAAACTTTTTATTTAGCAAATTTATGGAATATGATGTGCCAAAGCCTTTGGTAGGCCTTGTGGATATAAAGATAATTTAGTTGTGGTTTCTACCTTCTAAGAAATTACCTCCCAGTAGAGGTTGTTGTTTTTCCCATGTGTAAAATTGGGGATGATAATATTTGTCTAAATGGATACTTGTTAATGATTGAAGTGGCTTTGGAGGAAGACTCTAATTAATATATTTAGGAACTAACTCCCAGAAAAACAAATTACCCTCCATGTATTGTTTTTCACTCTAAATTTCATTAGGTACTTAATAAGATTTATATGCGGTACAATATAGGAAAATGTTTTATACTAATTGTAAATCTTTGTATAAGGATAATTATTTTGTGCATGTTGTCTCATGCTTAAAATGCTCATTTCCTTTTAATTTTTAGGCAAATAACATGGGTGTTGGAGTAGTTGGAATTATAGAATGTAATTTCCTAAAGCCAACTCATAATAAACAAGATTTTGACTATACTAATGAGTATAGGTATGTTACCCATTTATACTGTTGCTTTATTTTTAAATAGATTTATTTTTAAGTTTTTTTTGGAATACTGTCTTAACCTTTTCTAGGTTGACTTTTTTTGCCATCTTGTGAATATTTTTATGTTTTAATTATGGAAGCAGTATAATGGCATTATTAAATATTTAGGAAATGGGTAGGTGAGGGGCTAGCACAGAAAATACATTAACCACCTTCTTCTATCCCCAGGTATTGTGTTCTGTTCCATCACAAGTAATATTGTCTTCCCTGTCTTTTCTGTCAAGTATTTCTGAGGCTCATAGAATATAGAGCAAGTTCCTGCTTTCCTTGATGTCAGAGTTTTTTGTATATTCATAAAATTCTCAAACTTTGTTCTTATGTGAGAACTTTAAGATTATTCTGTCCTATAAAATCCTTAGATAGAATTAGAAGCCATACAGTAAATATGCCCATCAGTTTTACTTATAAATTTACTTGTTTTAGAAACACATTGTCAAAATGAGCATCTTTTGTGGTAAGAGCAAACATAACTGCTATAGGTTCTCTTCTCAAATAAAGAGAAGAGAGCCTATAGCAAACCAAACCAAGAGGAAGGAAATAATCACAGTAAGAGCAAAATTGAATTAGGAGGAAGAAATAAGTCAGATAAAATCAGCATATTATTCAGGGTTCAATCCAGGGACAGAAGCTACTCCTCTATTATTTGAAAAGGGATAATTTAATATAAGGAATTGTTAACTGGAATAGTAGTGCTAACCACTAAAGAGAATAAAAGGAGACTCTAAGGTTCAGAAGTAGCAGATACAAAAGAGCACCTACTAAGATCAAGCTGCCTACTAGTGGCAAGAAAGTGTCAGAAGACATGGGCCAGTGCTGGTCTGTACACATAGCCTGCTGCTCCCAGTGTGGGTGAGTGGATTGCACCTGGTCAGTTTGCAGAAGCATCCTGCCTGTATCTGAGAACTTGGGCAAACTGGATCTGGTCTCTAGGAGATGCCCTCTATTGTTGGAGGTTATGGAGTGCTGGAGCAATCAGAAAACTGCTGGTGACAGAGCTTGATCTGTGGACACAGGTGGAGCTCCTCTGAGAGGCCAGTTGGGCTTTCCACCAAATAACCACAGAGGACCAGAACCTAAAGGAAGTCCTTGTTACACTCCCTTTGCAGTTTTTTTCCAGTCGCCCTAAGCCCAGCTTAACGTTGCTTAGATTAGTAAAGGATAAATGGTACAGGGTCAGGCACCACTATCACAGATGGCATAAAGCTAAGACTGGATTTGGAGCTAAGTGACATTAAACTGATAACTAACACAATAAAAAAACCAACATTTTTGTTGATAAGATTAATAAACTATAAGCATCAAAAATGATAAAGAAAAAGAAAACACAAATCATCAATATCAGAAATGAAAATGGGGACAGTACTACAGACCCTACAGACACAAACCAGTAAGAGGATAGCAAGAACAATTTTTTTTACCATTTTAGATTATATGAAAACATTCTGTTGAAATTGAATCAATTTTTGAAAACCTTGCATAATGTGAAAATCAAACTTTTTAAAAAAATTTTTTATTAATTAAAAAAAATTACAAGAAGCACAAACATTCCCAACACATACACTCAGCAATTCACAATATCATCACATAGTTGCATATTCATCATCATCATCATTTCTCACACATTTGCATCAATTCAGAAAAACATAAAAAGACAAAAGAAAAATAAAAACAGAAAAAAAAAATTTTACATACCATACCCCTTACCCCTCGCTTTCATTGATCACTAGCATTTCAAACTAAATTTATTTTAACATTTGTTCCCCCTATTATTTATTTTTATTCCATATATTCTACTCATCTGTTGACAAGGTAGATAAAAGGAGCATCAGACACAAGGTTTTCACAATCACACAGTCACATCGTGGAAGCTATATCATTATACAATCAT
>PVIY010046597.1:0-18369 GCA_004026745.1 Myrmecophaga tridactyla | reverse complement strand
CCGCCTGCCCGCCCCCCGGCTGCCCGCCCCAGGTCAGGGGCTCTGACACAAATCAAAGGCTGAAACTGGGGCACTTGTCCCATTGTCCCATTTTAAAAATGAAAACTGGTATCCTACAGGGTGTTTTCCTTTTTTGGACGAACCCGTGGGTTTCTGGGGGCAAAGGGAAGAAAACCAGGGAGGCCCCGGAAGCCCCCTGGGAGGCAAAGCCCCTCCGGGAAAGTATTTGGTCTTTTTCACGTCAAAAAACTTGTTGATAATTCAAACAGCACTACCCTCTCCTGGAGACTGGGGTAGGTGTATTTATTTATTTTTTCTAAAAGGTTTAAAAGGTCTTTGTTTTATGGCAAAAGCAATACATGCTCATGTTTAAAACACACACAAAAAAAACCAACAAAAAAACAAAGCCCAAGGAATGGTAGAGAATTGTATAAAAGCCCCTGCCCGCCTCCCCCTCCTTTTCAGAAGTTGCCGGGCTTCTCTGTGTGGCCCTTTCTTTGAGATATTTTCCATATCAGGGTTTTTAAACTTTTTGTTGTAGTAACATATATACAACTCAAAATTTCCCCTTTTCCAAACTTTTCAATTTATTTATCTTTTTACTACAGCCCACAGTGCAAAGCAACCAGCTGCACAGACCCTCGCATGGAACTAAAACAGAAGTTTTACGAAACAGCGATCGTTCCGTGGAAGCCTGGAATTTTCTATTCTGTGCTGTTCCATTTGATTCCATGTTCTTAAAAAAAAGAAAGGTGTCCGGTCATAACCTGGCCACAGGGCTTCCTGCCTCTCTGATGGCTGTGATGTTAGCAGTCCACATCAGTGCAACACCATTTGCTCTCACAGTTTGCTTTTCCTGCACTTAATAGGCCTTCGATGGCTTGCCTGCCAGGCCTGGGCGCGGAGGCCACTGCTCCTTTCCGACCAGCAGCATTCATTTACCGAGGGGTTTTCCAGGACGTTGACGTTGTGAGTCCTGCCCCTTCTTGATGGCCTCTTGCCTTATTTGCTTCCCCCTTTTTGGGGCAGTCACCAGCTTGGTGGCATGGAACCACCAATCTGTGCCGAGTTCGGGGACATCTCTGCAGGGGAGTTCCCAAGTGGAATTGCAGAGCACCAAGCCCGTACCTCTCTCTCAGGCGCCTCAATTGCTGCTTCAGACGTCGGCCCCGGCTGGGGTTCCTGGAGGCAGGCATTTGGAGGCTCCCAGCAAGGTGTCTTCCATCCCGTCAGGGTTTTGTTCTATGTTGTTTCACAACCTGCTTGTGATGTTGGGAAATACTTACGTGGGTTTTAGAAATGAATCCAGTCCCAACACACTTCTTCTTTTCCTTCCCTCACTTCCTCTTTTGTCACTCAAGGTCTTTGGAGGAGGAGACCCTCCCAGCCCTGAAATTAAAGGTCTTCCATGCTGCCTGCCTCCCTTTTGGGGGGTCAAGGGTCATGGGTTCTCAGCCTGGCTCTGTGCGCCTGCACACAGGTCGGAAGGGTCCCGGTGGCTGCAGTGAATCGGCAGTCCCGTTTTAGATTCAAATCCTGATTCTGCCTCTCAGAGGCAGGGAAAGCCTTGGGTGTTTAGGTTGCTTCTTCACTTGCAAGATGGGGATTATAATTCCTGTTCAGGAAAGCGGGTAAGCCCACGGGCTTTAGGACAAGTCTGTCTGGGTTCAAATCTTGGCCTCACACAAACTAGCTGTGTGACCTTAGGCAAGTTACTTGCCCTCTCTGTCTCACGTTCCTCATCTGTAAAATGGGGTAATAATACTGCCTACCTTTTAGGGCTCTTGTAAGTATTGAATGATTGACTATACATGCTTGACTGGTGCCTGACTTCATGTTCATTATTATTATCATTAAGAATTTCAGTTGTCTCCCAGAGGTGTAAATCTCCCCAGCAACATGGGACAGAAAGCCTGGGATAAGCCAGGACCTGGCATCAAAAGATCAAGAAAGCCTTCTTGACCAAAAGGGAGGAGAGAGAAATGAGACAAAATAAAGTTTCAACGGCTGAGAGATTTCAAACAGAGTTGAGAGGTTATCCTGGAGGTTATTCTTACGTATTATATAGACATCCCTTTTTAGTTAAGGTGTAATGGAAAGGCTGGAGGGAAGTATCTGAAACTGTTGAGCTGTGCTCCGGTAGCCTAAATTCTTGAAGACAATTGTATAAAGATATAACGTTTACAATGTAACTGTGTGATTGTGAGAACCTTGTGTCTAATGCTTCCTATATCCAGGGAATGGACAGATGAGTAAAAAAATATGGATAAAAATAAATAAATAAATAATAGGGGTGACAAAGGGTAAAACAAAATAGGTAGATGGAAATACTAGTGGTCAATGAGAGGGAGGGGTGAGGGGTATGGTATGTATGAATTTTTTCGTTTTTCTTTTTATTTCTTTTGCTGGAGTGATGCAAATGTTCAAAAAAATGATCAGGGTGATGAATATACAACTATGTGATGATATTGTGAGCCACTGATTGTCCACCACCTATGCAATGTTTTTATTTTGTTATGTTAAGTTTTTACAATTACAAAAGAGAAAAAGAAAAGAATGACGGTGGTAACCAGTATTAAACAGGAGGATGCATTTAAAAACATCTCCCTCTGTGCCTGGCAGTAGTGAACACAATTTTAGGGGTTGGGGCGTGGGGAATTATGACTTTAAAAAGAGAATATTTTTGGTGAGAATGTGGTAAGTCTAGTAACTGTCATTTAGCCCTGGCTTCATCAGGCAGGCAAGGCCAAGGAGGAGAAGAAACCATAGAAGGTCTTAGAAAATCTTAGAAGGCTCCTGCTGGAGGTGGGGGAAGGTGGTTCTCAGGGGTCTCTCCCACAGTTCAATGTGTCATTCCAGTGGACCCCAGAAGGTCTGCAGGGTGGAGCTGGGGGTGCGGCAGCCTCCATCTCAGGGAGTGCGGAGGTGGCAGGGGATGCAGCGTTATTCGCGCTTCTTTGTAAACAGCCTGCAAATAACAGGGTCTCGGGCTGCCAGTGGGTCCCTTCTGCAGGGCAAAGGGGTGGGGGGAAGGCAGGAAATGCACAGTGAGCCCTGCCCTCCCAGAGCTGACAGTCTAGCTGGGCAGGTGACGTGGAATAATAAACACGCCAGGTGGTAAATGTCACAGAAGAGAAGTAGCTGCAGAGAGTAGAGTGGCAGGGAGAGGGCGGTCACTGGGCCCCTTGTCTCCCAGAGGGACTTCCTTGTCTGGGGTTTTCTCCCAGCCGTGCCACTGCTGGACTGTCCTGGTGTTTCCTGGTATTTGACCCCGACCGCCAGCGTGTCTGTCCGTCAGCTTGCCCGGGCCAGGGGGCTCGGCAGCGGCCTCCACCGGTTTCTCTTCACTCGGCTGGAAGGAGAAGTGTGGCTGGGGGTCTGAGCCGTGGGTCTGGGGAAGCCTCGGATCACCCAATGCCGAGGGCCTGCCCATGGTCCGGAGGGGCAGTTGGGGTTTGAGGAAATGGTCCGTGAAGTGGTGATGACGTGGGCTTCGGGTCTGGTGCCAGACCTGTACCCAAGTCCCTTCCTGGTCCCTTCCCGGCAGCACGGCCTGGTTTGGTCCCCTGCCTCCCAGACTCCGCTTTCGCAGCTGCACCGTGACACGAGAGACAAATGGGAGGGCACCCAGAGGGACAGTGGCTGTAAGAGACTGTGGGTATTAGTGGGTGCCCAGGCGAGAGGAGGAAGGCTGGGGTTTCACTCTGACTCAGGCTTTAGCCGGGGGGACCCTGCAGCAGCCGGCCCCTTTCTGGGCCTCAGCTGTAAAATGAGGGGGCTGGACTGGGGAGGAAGTTGGCAGCCTGTTTCCTTTCACACCGGGGAGAGCAGGGGTTTGCTTTAACCCAGGCAGAACCGTATATTTCTGTTTTGTGGATTGGGGCTCTGTAGGAGATTGTGTTGGAGAAAAAGGTTCTGAGGCTCAACAGTCGGGAAGTCACATGCCTGTGCAATCATCCAGAAGGCTGCAGACTCCGAGAAGCTCTCCACAGCACGGTGGCTAAGCAACCTGGGTTCAAATCTTGCTGCTGCCAAGTCTGAGCTGTGTGGCCTCAGGCAACTTGCTCAAACTCTCTGGGCCTCAGTTGCTGCATCTGTAAAGTGGGATGACAATACTTTCCTCATAGGGTTGTTGTGAGAGCAGCACAACATAATAAACATAATAGTTTTATTATGTTTTCTTTAACAGTGTGACTGTTAAAGAAATATGATTCTGGGATTCATTTCCAATTGGGTGGGGAAACAGAGCTCAGAAAATGAGCCCTTCTGTGCTTTGAAGTTGCACATTTCCCAGAGGGAGCTGTGCAAAGAGGCTATGATGATGAAAAAGACCCAATGATGATTCCAAATTCACAAGATAGGTACTCACTCTTACTGAGTTATTAACCATCTCCTTTGTCCCCCCCCCCAATCAGAACATAAAATCCAGAGGAGCTGGGACCTTGTCTCTGATCTTGTCACTCCAGTCCTAGAAGCACCTGGAAGGGCCCCTGGCACCCAGGACATTTCAGCTGAGGAAGTGGAAAAGCTAAGTGACAGCCTCTGGAATGAGTGGGACCCCGTCCAAATCTCATCTCCAGCGAGCTTCATACTGTGTGACTCAGGGTGGGCTACTTAACCTCTCTGGGCCTCAGTTTCCTCATGTGAGGCTGGTGGGTTGTTATAAGGAGAAAATGAGATGATAAATGAAAAAGGGCTTTGCCCAGGGTGCAGCACCCAGTGGGGGCTCAGCTAGCGTTTCCTATCACTCTATCATCATCATCATCATTTGCTATTGGGCCCAATTCTGCATCTTTTGCCGATTGCTGTGGCCTGCAAGGTCCGGTTTGAAGGAGGACGTCTCGGTGCTGTAATTGGGGCTGGGAGAGGGCAGAGCCCAGGCCTTGTTTTCCCTGTGGCCTCTGGGTTCCCCAAAGCAGGCAGATGGGTCCTCGCTCTGGGCAGGCCAAGGAAGTCCCCACCTGCCATCCTGGTTGCACCTGGAAAGGACAGAGGCCTTGCCAGTGCTGGGACGGCCTCTTGTGCCCCCAGGGGAAGGGCTGACCCGCGGAAAGGGCTCCCAGAGCTGCAGTTGCCATCACCCTCAGATAGTGACCAGGGACCACCTGAGGACGCAGGCCTCCTGCTCTGACCAGAAGCAGGCCTGGCAGGTAGGTTGCCAGATAGAATATAGGACCCCTAGTTAAATGTAGATTTTAGACAAATGAGTGATTTTCTAATTTGAGTGTGTCCTGTGCAAGATTTGAGACATACATACTTATATATATATATAAAAAACGTTTATATGAAATTCATTAAAGTGAGTTCTGTATATTTATTGGCTAAATCTGGCAACCCTACTCGCAGGCCCCTCTGAGCTCCCCGCCTTTCGGTTCCGTATTGGCAGCAGCAAGAATGCAGGCCTGCTCCAGCCAGGGCCGGGGTCGGGGGGTGGGGGGGTACTTCCTGGGCCTTAGTTTCCCCATTTTCATAACTCAGCAGTGAGAATCTCTGCTGCACAGAGAGGATGAACCGTGGGAGGTATGTGTGTGTGACATGTGTTTTGGAACTAGGAAGGTGTTATGGAAACATGAGTTACCTGAATTCATTGTTATGGGCAACACAGACCCTTTGTGGCAGCTGGTTCTGGCAACCCGGTGCCTTCCTTTTTCGAAAATTAGTTGTTCTTTTTTTTCAAACACAAGCAATTCGTGTTTGTTCTGGAAACATTAGAAAATGGAGAGTAGCAAAAAGAGAATGGGAAAAAAAATCCCCACCTGATTCCCATCATTCAGAGATGACTATTTAGGGCATTCTGGCTGCTGGAAAAAGTTGGAAAACTTTTTACTAAGTGTGTGCCTTTGTATATAATTTTTTCTTTTCTTTCCTTTTTTTTTTTTGACAAAAATGGGCTCATAGTCTGCATTATTTTAAGCAACCTGTCATTTCTGAAGTTTCAGAATATACCCAGAGGAAAAGTCTCTCCCTTTCTGTCTGGTCCATGTGATTGCAGAGGTTATCGTGTGTGGTGAGTCCACTTCCCAGGTCCCAACCCCACCCCCTCCTCGCCCCGGTCGGAACACAGATATAAAAATCTTCACCGGGAGGCAAGATGCTCATAGATGTCGTGTAACCCTGCGCGGCCTGCGTGACACCTTCCCAGAGTCCTATATGAGTTAATACATTAGATGCCCGATTCTTTTTTTTTGATAAACTTCACAAAACATGAAATTGACCATTTTAAGGATAATTTTTTTTGTATATTCAGAATGTTGTGCAACCATCACCACTAATTCCAGAATATTTTCATCAGCTCCCCATATATGCCCCCCAAATCCATACTCCTTAGCATTCACTCCCATTCTCTTGCAATTCCATAAGATCAGCCTTTCCATTTCTGCAAAAAAAGAAATTGGACATTGATTCATCAATGATATCAAATATATGCACCATGCTAATGCAAAATGTTAATAATAGGAAAAGTTGTGTCTGTGTGTGTATGGGGGGGTATTTGGAACTTTACTTTCTGCTGATTTCTCTGTAAACTTACAACTGTTCTAAAAAGAAAAAAGGCAGTTGGAGTTTTGATAACAGACTTGCATTGTATCTGTAGGTCAACTTAAGGGAGATTTGCCATATTAACAATATTAAGTTTCCAAATCCGTGAACACAGGACGTCTTTCCATTTATTTAGAGCTTTAATTTCTTTAAACATTTTGTAGTTTTCGGGGTCTGGTTTTGCATTCCTTTGGTTAAATTAAACCCAAGATTTTATTCTTATTAAGGCTATTGTAAATAGGATTGTTTTCTTAATTTCATTTTCAGATTGTTTATTGTTAGTGTATAGAAGCACAAACTGATTTTTGTATATTGATCTTGCATCCTGCAACTTTGCTTAACTCATTCATTAGCTCTAATAATTGTGTGTGTGTGTGTGTGTGTGTGTGTGAATTTCTTAGGGTTTTTTCTATATAAGGTCATGTCATGCAAACACAGACAGTTTTAGGTCTTCCTTTTCCATCCAGGTGCTTTTTATTTAATTTTATTGCCTATTTGCCCTGGCTAGAACTTCCGCTACAATGTTGAATAGGAGTGGCAAGAGTGGGCATCCTTGCTTTGTTCCTGATCTTAGAGGGAAAAATTTTAGACTTTAAGTACAAAGTATGAAGTTAGCTGTGGGTTTTCACAGATGCCCTTTATCAGTTTGAGGAAGTTCCCTTCTATTCCTAGTTTTGTTGAGTGTTTTTATCATGAAAGGGTTGTGGATTTTGTCAAAGGCTTTTTCTGCATCTATCGACAAGATCACATAGCTGTTTTACTTTTATGTCCTGCTTGTAACCCTTGGGTTGGAAACTCAATCTCAGTGGTTTGGGGAGATTAAAAAGAGTCACACTCTGACAGCTCTCACCATAGATAATTGTGAGCTCCCAGCCATGTAAGTGTTTAGGATAGATGAAAAGAGAAAGCCAGCTCCTGTTGTGGCTCAGCAGTTGGAGGTAAAAATGAATGAAGATGTGGTAGCATTCCGGAAGCAAAAAATGAAATTCAAGTTGGTGGTTGCTTTTCTCTCTGCAGAATTAAAAAAAAAAAAAAAAGAAATCAGGCAACTACCAAGAATTCTTAGAGGGCTTTTTCTTGAACATTTTATTAGGGCATATTTTGTAGGGCCTGTGTCTCACTTGCCCTGGTCTGTGATATTTTGTTTTAATTTCTGGATAATCCATCTTTCTGCCTATCACGATTGCACTCTGAGAATGGAGAATGGCAGAGGTTGGGCATAATCTGGCTTCCTCTATAACTATAAAATAATAAAGGGGTGCCTTCACTTAAGAACATCTACCTGATGTCTCCCCAGGTGTGGGAGATCTTTGAAATCCTCTTTCTCCAATTTAGTAATATTTTCTGGGCTGATGGTAGCTGGGTTGAAATGGTGAAAGGTGGGGGGAGCTTTGGGCTGGGACAGAGGGGACAGTTTAGACCCAGCCCTAGCACCAGTTTGCTGTGGGACAGTGGGCAAGTCATTCTTCCTCTCTGCATCTCAGTGTCTTTCGTATCTCAAGATGAAGGCAGGTGACTGTACAAGCGGAGGGGTCTCCCAACCAGGTCTCTGCATCCACCATGGGGCTCGGTCACTCCCCATGGCCAAGACTCTGTGTACCTTAAAAGCCAGTGCACTCATCAATGCCCTATAAGACTCCCCAGAGGGCCAGTGGGACCAGGGTTGCTCGCCTTCCCGCAGTAGGTAGATGGGGCAGGGTACAGCCCTTTAGGGGCAAGGGGTCGAGTGGAGGTTAAAAGAGGAGTTATTGATTTACAGAGTTTTCTGTGAGGGACTGAAAGTTCTTCCCAGGGGCCAAGGGACACCCTGGGGGTGGGGACAAAGCAGTAAAACAGCTGATGGGTTTTCCTTAACCCTTACGCTGGGCCAAATCTGCATCATCTGGGTTAATTCTGTAAGTAGATCTTAAACCCTAGATGCTGTGACGGTGCCCATTTCACAGACAGGAGGCCTAGGCCCAGAGAGGGTGAGTGGCTCGCCCAAGTCCCAGGGGGGTGTTTTGAGCTGCGGGGACGCTTCTGAATGGACTGAACTGAGTTACGCATGGAGAAGGGCCGGCTCCGCGGGCAGGGCGGGCGCCAGCGCGGGACGTGGGACCCCAGGCTGGCGGGCGGGCGCGGGGTCTGAAGGTGGGGAAGGAATGTGGGAGATGGGGGCTGGGGGGTTGGGGAGGAAAAGCATCAGGGGAGGGTCGGGGTGTCCCCGGCACGGGGCGGGGCTGGACGTGCAGGGGCAGTATCCGAGAGGGGAGGCGCGAGGATGCGACCGGGGGGCGTGGGGGGGGGGAGCGGGGACTCCGAGGTCAGCGCGTGGGGTCGGGGGTGTACCCTGGGGGTGTTCCGAGGGCAGTGGGCGATCCGAGGGGAGGAGGGCTGGGGGGCGAATCCGAAGGGTCGGTGGACTCCGAGGCCGCCGGAAGCAGGTGGGGAGTGGGCGACGGCCTGGGGTCGGGGAAAGGCGGCCCCCGCGGGTGCCGGGAAGCAGGCGCGGCGCGTCTCCCGCAGCGCGCGGGGGCGGGAGAGGCAGGAAACTGAGACCCCGTCGCAGCCGCCGGGCCCCGCCCACCCCGCCGGCCCCGCCCCTCCGGCTCGCCCCGCCCACCCGCCGGGCCCCGCCCCTCCCGCCGGGCCGTCCTCGGCGCTGCGTCCCGCCCGCGCGGCCAGCTCAGACCTCCCGGCTCGACTCCGGCGCTGGCGGCGGTGAGTGAGGCGCGCGGGGCGGCGGGGCGCGAGTCGGGGGCCCCGCGGTCAGGCGGCCGCGAATTGTGGGGGGCTCTGGGGCGCGAGCACCTGCTTGGGACTCAGGCCCGGGAGCTCCGGGGCATCACGTCCTTTCGGGGCACCGGACCCGTGCGGTCTCTCTCGGAGTGGGCAGCTTTTCAGGAAAGTCGCCGTTCGCAGTAGTGGCCGCGGGACTCAGAATTGAGATCCCCCAGGATCATCACCTGGGGATTCAAAAACAAACACAAACCCGAATTTCTGGACACCGGTTCCCTCGAACCTGGAGGGTTCCGGGCGTCGGTTCTTCACCGGTGTCCCCGGGGTTCCACGCAGGATCCAGGACCGCCCTCCACGGGTGCCTGTGTAGACACGCGAGGGCCTGGGGAGCCCCCAGCTAGATGAAAGCTGCAGGCACAGCCCGGGGTAAGGTGGACGCCCCTGGAGCGCAGGGTTCAGCCTCTAGCTAGTGGCCTAGCTCAGCCCCTGGCTGGTGCCGCGTAGATGTCGTGGGAAAGGCCCGGCCCCCGGGAGTTGGTGTCAATGGGTGGACATCGCCTGTCCCTAAGCCGAGCAAGTCCTCTCCACCCTCTGGTTTCCAGAGCTCCGCGGATCTGGGCGGTGGGGCGGGTATTCCCGCAGCTCGGGGCCAAGGCCGGGGAGAGAGGGGACGGGGAAGTGAATGTGCCGTGAAGGACTGTGCATTCCAGGGATCAGCCACTTGGACCGTCTCCGGTTCTCTTAGGGATTGTGCTTCCGGATGATGTCATTGGCTGTTGGACTGAGCTTTGGTTGTTGAGAAATTCAGTTTCTGGAAGGCACCAGGCCTCCCTTCCACCAGTCTTCCCAAAGGAAATTCCTCCCCTCGGCCTCAGTGAGCTGATGTTGGTTCAACAGTTGCCTGGGACCCGGGTTTGGATGCAACAGTTCCCCCAGGTTCCTTTTCAGGAAACTCACGATTGGCACCTGTGTGCATAGCTGCCCCACCTGCCCTCCTACCTCCATCCCCAGCCTGCTCTGAGTGGCTGTTTTAAAATCAGATTGACCCAGATGATGAGTACAGAGAGGTACAGGCTGGTATCTGGGACATCAGCATGGTGTTTGGTTTTATCATAATTGGATCAGGATCCAGAGGGTGTGTGACTCACTCTTCCTGGCATAGAATAATTCCTATCTGCCCTCCTCTCAGCGAGCCTTTGCTCTGGGACCTGAATGTGCATCAAACTCTTTTTTTTTTTTTTTAATTTGCATATGGGCAGGAGGCACCAGGGATCGAACTCCAGACCTCCAGCAAGGCAGGTCGGAGCTCTGCCTGCTGAAACACAGCAGCCGCCCTGCATCAAACTCTTAAGTAACATTTATGGTAGAGCCACTATGGGAGAGGCGGATCTTTCCTCTTCCCTATTACTCTATGACATTGATAATAGATGCTTTTATTCACGTTTGCAAAAAGTATCCTTGTTGAGTGTTTTTGTGGATTAGTTGACTCAGTAATTGATCTAAAACGAAGGCTCAGTTTCTTAAGTCTCTAAAATACTAGATTGAAGTCATTTGCTGACTTTGATGAGTAAATTTCCCTTTGTTCCTCAGTCGCTCTTATGGGTTGACTGTGGGGAAATCTTGCACTGTATTTGCCCTGGAGAGGATGCAGAAGAAATGGCTCCTGGTCCTGAGGGGCTTATGCTATGTGTGGAAAGTGGAAACACGGGCACAAATGAAAAAGCTGGTGCTTGTGCTCACAAATGCTCTTGTAACTCTGGAAGGAGATTGAGAGGAGAGAAAAGGCTGCTCTGAGCATAGGGTCAGGTTAACGAGGGGAAGCTTATGGAAAAGATGATCCTTCAGCAAAATCTGGCAGTGGGGATGTGGTGGGCAGCATTCCTGAGGGGCAGAAGAATCTCGGCACAGCTGCAGAGGAGGCACAGGCAAGCCCTGGGGCTGGGGTCAGTAAAAGGGGAACCCACTGAGGTGAAAGGAACTAGGAAGCATTTCCAGCCTAAATTAATCTTCCAGAAGATACTTGGCATCTACTTTGCTTCCACTGCTATCCCTGCTGATCGATGGGTGTATGATTTGGTGCCCGTCCGAAGATGAATCTCCCCAAAGCTTACCGTGAGGGTGGAAAAGTGGGGATCCACAGCCCATACGAGGAAGTACTAGAGGCCTGGCACTGTGGCTTGTCCTCTGTTTGCTTTTGCTTTTACTGCAGTGAAAACAGCCCAGTGGGCGAGGCAGCTTAAGGTTGCCACCTATCGCCTGCTCTGGTCAGGACTGGTGTTTACTTTCCTTGGAATGGTTCTGTGACGTCAGGTGGAACTTTCCCAGGTCCTCACAATTTCATCTCCTTATTCGAGCCGGCGTTAACGCTCTGGGCAGACATGATAACACCTTTGTAGCTAACAGAGTTGTCCCTTGGCCACAGGTGTCTACCTCAGTGGGAAAAAAAACTGTAATTTTACAGGGTTTAAGGTACAGACAGAAGAAGGGAAGTAATCTATGGCGGGTGTCAGTGCTGTTGTGATTCCCCGCTCACCTCCTAGCAGGTAGGAAGTTACTACACCTGCATCCTAAGCCTAGAGCACTTTCTTATTTGTCAGTCTTAACTTCAGAGAAAATAAGGGTGCAGAAGTTAAGCTTATTCAGCTCACGGAGCTTTAGAATTGAGTGTTTCTTGAGACAGTCTAAAATTAAAAGTAAATTTGAGTGCTTAGCATTGACTTGTCTAGTGCAGTGAGGTTATTTGTTGCTGATGTACTGCTATTTTTTTAATTAATTAAAAAAAATTTTTTAAATACCAAAAAAAAAAACACCAAACAAACGCAAAGATTCGTAACTTTTATTTTTTTTATTTTTTTTTATTTTATATGGGCAGGCACAGGGAATCGAACCCGGGTCCTCTGGCATGGCAGGCAAGCATTCTTGCCTCCTGAGCCAGCGTGGCCCGCCCAACATTCGTGAATTTTGATCATTCCGTTCTTCATATATAATCAGTAATTAACAATATCATCACATAGTTGCATATTCATCATCATGATCATTTCTTGGAACATTTGCATCTATTCAGAAAAAGAAATCAAAAGAAAACAGAAAAAAATTCATACATACCATTACCCCCCACCCCTCCCCCTCACTGATCACCAGCATTTCACGCTAAATTTATTTTAACATTTGTCCCCCCTATTATTCATTTTTATTCCATAGGTTTCACTTGTCTGTTGATAAGTTGATAAGGTAGATAAAAGAAGCATCAGACACAAGGTTTTCACAATCACACAGTTACATTGTGAAAGCTATATCATTATACAATCATCTTCAAGAAACATGGCTACTGGAACACAGCTCTACATTTTCAGGCAGTTCCCTCCAGCCTCCCCACTACATCTTGACTAACATAAGAATAATCTCCAGGATAACCTCTCGGAATCTCTCAGCCATTGATACTTAATTTTGTCTCATTTCTCTCTTCCCCCTTTTGGGTGAGAAGGTTTTCTCAATCCCCTAATGCTGAGTCTCAGCTCATTCTGGGGTTTTTCTCAATCCCTTGATGCTGAGTCTCAGCTCATTCTAGGATTTCTGTCCCACGTTGCCAGGAAGGTCCACACCCCTGGGACTCATGTCCCACATAGACAGGGGGAGGGTGGTGAGATTGCTTGTTGTGTTGGCTGGAGAGAGAGAGGCCACATCTGAGCAACAAAAGAGGTTCTCTTGGGGGTGACTCTTAGGCTTAATTTTTTTTTTTTAATTTGCATATGGGCAGGAGGCACCAGGGATCGAACTCCAGACCTCCAGCACGGCAGGTCAGAGCTCTGCCTGCTGAGCCAGGGCAGCCGCCCTCTTAGGCTTAATTTTAAGTAGGCTTGACCTATCCCCTGTGGGGTTCAGTTTCATATGAACAAACCCCAAGACTGGGGGCTCAGCCTATAGTTTTGATTGTCCACACTGCTTGTGAGAATATCAAGAATTACACTTGGGGAAGTTGAATTTTCCCCTGTTCTCATCATTCCCCAAAGGGGACTTCGCAAATACTTTTTTATTCACTGTTCAAATCACTCTGGGATTTATTGGGGCATCACTCTGGACAAACCAACAAAATCTCAGGTCCTACTCAAGGTTTCATGTACTTATGGTGTTCACTTAAGCTGTCCACATAAATTATATTGGGAAATGCACTAGTCCAAATATAAACTTGTACCAAATAAACATTTTTTTGCTTTAGTCTCACACAAAAGGTAAAATTTTAAAATGTTAATTACCATCTATTTTCAGCACCCTGCAGTAATGACATTCCTTTATTCTTCCTCATGCAAAAACATTTTTTAAATTTGGATGTACTGCTATTTTAAGATTTATAAAATATATAACAATATTACATAAAGTGTGGATGACAAAGAAGAAAATCAGGCGTAATCTCACCGCACGAATGAAACAAAAAAGCGGCATCGGTCTTTCTCCTTCGTCTTTTGTTATTCTGCCTGTTTTTGTGACGTTGTAATCAGGGTCCATATGCTTTTACATCGCGATGCCGTCCTATTAATGTTCTCACTGTGCTGTTTCATCAAAACCATCATTCATATGGCAACGGGGATGTGGTTTCACTAGGAATCCGGGGGGAAATTGCCCACTCCGATTCTGGGGGAGCAGCCCAGCTCTCCGGTGGAAACATTTTCCATTCCACAAATCACTGTAATTTGTAGCTACTCTATATTCCAACCTGGCTTTCAGACTGTGGTAACTTTATCTCTGACTGGTGGAACACGGCGCCCCTCTCGAAACAGACTGAGTTCAGCTACGGAATTTGAAAACATTTCTATGAAATATTTCACCACGAGCTTCTTTCTGTATTTTCGCTGAGTTGTTTGGGATCAAATAGCTTAAAAAATGAAGTACAGTTTCTTGCTTCCTTTCCCCCAAAGAGGGCTGGAAATCCAGTTTCCTCTTTTGGCTAAATTCTTCCTCCTTTGTTAATTTAGGGTTTTAGATTCACCCTTTTACCTTGGATGCTTTCTGGAGCCAGATGCCGGTTAAATTCCAGCAACACTGCTGTGAAGTCTTGGTTTCTTTAAAGATAGCCAGCTAGTGTTTAAAAATTTTAAGCGATATTTGATTTAATAAATGCGTATACTCTGGAGAGTTCCTTGGGGTTTATTGTAACCAGATTTCGCTATGCCCACATATTTAATATAAAGAACTCTTTTCCCCAGAGACCCAAAAGACCAAGACATTTTTTTGGCTTCCCCAGCCTCTTCTCCTTGTTTACAAAGTTGGCTATTTTCGAAGGCCTGGCAATTTACATGTGAGTGCCCCTTTGCCTAAGGGATTCCTTTTCTTCTGGGGCCATTTCTTTGAGAAACATTTTCATGGAGACCCTGCTTAGTGTTTCTTTTCTGGGGCCCTGGGATGTGGAATTGAATATTTTCTTTTTTCTTTCTGAAGAGTTGATCTCGGGGGATTAAGTTGCTAGTTAAAAAGCTGCTTTATCTTTCTCTCTTAGGGCCGTGTCCTTTCGTGTGTTGATCTGACACCTAAATCTAGAAAACAGTTCTATACACCGCTTGAGGATGTATTTTTAGAAGAGTTTACCACCCACATGTGGTTAAAAGGGCTTTGTGGGAGTTTTGAAATGTACATCTTAGGGGTGCAATTTGTGGACAGGCAGAAATGCTATTCGCCTGGAAGGAGTTTTAGCATTCCCTAAGGTCTGTCCTTTTGCAGAAATTCTGGGGGATGCTTTTCTTTCTCTTTTTCACCTCCCTGGTTAGAAATATTAGAAACTCCAATCTTCTTCCCTTTTCCAAACTCCCTCACTCTGCTTCATCTTTGGCATTTAACAAAATTATACTTTAAAAAAAATGAACTTTAAAACATTTTTTTTAATTGAACTTGAGTGCCTTTGGGTGAAACCTGTCTGGCCCAGTTAACCTCACTTTCCCCTATTTATGCATTGCCTGATTGTCTGATTGATGAGTGTGCCCTCCAGAGGGATTTAAATAGACTTTTTAATTTTCCGATTTGCAGAAAAGTTGCAAAGTTAGTATAAGGAGTTCCCGCTTGCTGTGTGCCCAATTCCCCCACCCCTTGCTGACATTTCATATCACCAGGGCACATTTGTCAAGCTAAGAAACCGACGTAGCTACATGATGATGGACGCAACTCTGGACTTTATTTGCATTTTCCCAGTTTTTCCTCTGCTGCCCTCTTTCTGTTTGAGGATCCGGTGTGGTGCACAATGGTGCATTTAATTGTTAGTTCTTCCAGGGCTCTTGGCCCCGACAGTTTCTTAGTCTTTCCTTGTTTTTCATGACCTCAACAGTTTTTATTTATAATTTTATTAGAGAAGCTGCGGGTTTACAGATCGCATTTAATTGTTAGTTCTTCCAGGTCTCTTCTTGGCCCCGACAGTTTCTCAGCCTTTCCTTGTTTTTCATGACCTCGACAGTTTTTGTTTATAATTTTATTAGAGAAGCTGCGGGTTGACAGAATAATCATGCATGAAATACAGGATTCCCAGACACCACCTTGCAGTGATTTGGAGATTTAGGGGACGGGTGTTTTGCAGAACGGCCCTCAAATCCCACTTGTCTCCTATTTTCTCGTGATTGGCCTGGGGTTATGGGTTTTGGGGAGAAAGCCACAGAGGCGACGAGTCCCTTTCCTCCCGTAGTGTTGGGAATGACCATGTTGGCCTATCACCTGCATAAGAAGCTTCTGCCAGGTACCTCCTCTGGGAACTTACTTGTTTTTCCCTTTCCATACAGTCTGTTCATTGAAAGCAAGTCGCTGAGTCCAGCCCTCGCTGCAGAGGGTGGGAGGGGGGAGTGTCCACATATATTACTTGGAATTCGTTTGTAGGGAAGACTTGTCCCTGACCCTATTTTAAAAAGACACTTGCCTGAAGAGCTTTCTCTGTAGCTCTCTCTGGCCTGGGTCTAAGCACAGGAAACCTCGCTGTCTCGAGGCTCCCACGTGACCGGGTTCGTGGTGCGTCCGGGGAAGCGCGTGGGACGCAGTGTGCCAGGGATGTGGAACCTAAGCGGCTGGCAGGAAGACATATGTCATCAAGGCTGGGCCGTGGAGGACGGGCCTTAAAGGGCATAGGAGGTGACACTCACCACCTTCCCTTTGCCTCGCTAAAGGTGAGACTGTTCTTTTCCATGGTTTTCAAAGACGTGACAGTTTTAAGACCCGCAGTCATTTGGAACGTGGCCAGGCTTGAAAAATAAGCAAATAGATGACTCCCAAGTAAAGTAGATATTTGTCATCAAGGCTCATGGCCCAGGCTTTTGTTTGCCTTACTCAAAGGAGGCACCTGGGGAAACTATTAACTCTTATTTTACGTGGAGTTCTTACCCACCTGGTTCTGGCTTCCAAGTCCACAGTAGGTTTGAAGCAGCAGATAGAGTTGTGGTTTGGGGTCCATTGCTGGACGCAGGATGGACTGTTGGCAGCCTGGAGAAGTGCAAGCACTTTCTTAGGTTGAAGGCAGAGAAATAAGGGATCTGTTTTATTTATTTACTTTTAAGTTTTATTATTATTATTTTTTTGCATGGGCAGGCACTGGGACTCGAACTCAGGTCTCTAGCATGGCAGGCGAGCATTTTACCACTGAACCATCTGTGCGCCCTCTAATGCTTTTCATTTTGCTGCTTAGAAAAGGCTGTAGGTCAGAACGAATCACGCCCAGAAGTTATGGAGACTGGAGTTTTTGTTGTCCAGACATAGTTTTTGTTGACTGGGGGTGAGGACACCCCTTGGCTGCAGGTGTTGGCTCTTTGATGTGTGTGTGCCAGCTGCTTCTGCTGTGGGTGGTTTTCTCACCTGGTGTCTGAGGTTTGGAGGCTTATTTTTAGAATCTGGACTCTCATTCTCTGCAGGGGTTGGAATACTTTTTAGGGGAGATTTTCAGGTTCTTGGGCTGCTGGGTATTTAAACAGAACCCTTGTCGAGGGCACCCAGAGGCGTCCAGCCTGGTGCCCCCTCGCCCGGCCGGCCAATTGGTGGTGTGAGTCCTCTTGTGAGGCCACTGCCCGCCCATGGGATGCAGGTGTGCCTCTGCCCTCTTCTCTGCCTCCTGCTCTGCGCAGGTCCTCCACGTGCCTTGGACTCTGATCGCAGTTTTCCCTGGGCGTCCTCTCCCGATCACCCTGTGTCCTTAACTTTGCCTCCGCAGATGGGTCCCTTAAGGCCAGCGAGGTGGGGCAGTGAGGTCTCCATTTCCTCCTTGCCCCCAACCCCCGGCCCCTTGCCCACCGCCGACCCTTGGCACCTACGGGGGGCAAATGGATCATGATTCAAAATGGGAAAAGAAGGACTTTATATTGACAAATAGGTTAATGTTAGTTCAAGTTTCAGCTTGACATAGCGGGAGTGGTAGCGTGCTCCTCTTCTCACCAAGCAGAGGCAGAGTCTAAGCTTTGCTTACTCTGTTAGTGCTCCCAGAGGGGACCAGGGGACCCAGGGGCAGGTGCTGGGCAGGGTCAGGGACAGTTTATGGGACAAAGGACTACGATGATGCTACCTTCACTCAGACATGAAGAGGACACGGGAGGGGGGAGATGGGTTTGCAGAGAAGAATTTTTTTTTTAATTGATTTTAAAAATGAGATTTAATTTATTTTTCAAATCTGCAGTGCTGCTAGGGCTCAGCGTGCAAAAGACCCACAAGGACAGAGAATTGCAAAGTGTTCCCTCTCCCCCTCTCCCTCCAGGGGAGCTGCTGCTCCGTTTCTCGTGTTATCTTGGAGAAATTTTATGACTGTTCCATCAGGAAGCGCGGAGGTGCCCCCTGCTCCCCAGACACAGATGGTGACGACAGACTGCAAACACGGGCCTGCCTTTTTCACGCAGTGATGGGTCCTGGAGACAGTGGATGTCCCGTATTTAAAATGCCCTTGTTTCGTGTTCTTCCATCGCGGGGGTGGTGGGGGAAGGACAGGTCCCGGCCGAGTCCCCCGGCCTCCAGCCGATGGACGTGCCGTGATTTTTCATCTTTTCGCGTTGCTGGCGGTGTTGGCGTGAGTGTCCCTGTGTGCTGGGTCTTTCACCCCTCGCCTGCACGTGAGAATAGCCCTTGTCTAAATTCCTGGAGGCGGAACTGCCCACGGAAGGACCCTCGCGC
>PVIY010046596.1:0-18349 GCA_004026745.1 Myrmecophaga tridactyla | reverse complement strand
TTTTTTTTTTTTCATTGATTCCTGCTCTGGCATTCAGTTCCTTCCTGTTATTTACTTTAACACGCTCTTCTTTTTCTGGCTTTCTAAGTTGGAAACTTAGACTATTGATCTTAAACCTCTCTTTCCTTCTGTTACAGGCTTTTTTTTTTAAGCTATAGATTTTTCTCTTAACACTGTTTTATCTGCATCCAAGTTTTCATTCAGTTAGAAATAAATGTATTGTTTAATTTCCACATATTCAGGACTTTTCCAGACATCTTCTTGGTAGCAACTTTTAATTTAATTACATTGTGGTCAATGGCCAAACATATGGTCTACATTGGTGAATATTTCACTTGCACTTAAAAATGTTTATTCTATTGTTGTGGAATGTACTATTCCACCAATATCAGTTTTGTCAAACAGTTGAAAGGGCTCAAATCTTCAATGTTTTCACTTAAGTCTTGTCTACTTTTATCAATTACAGAGATAAGATCGCCAAAATCTCTACCATTGCAGACTTCTCTATTTCATTTTAGTTCTATCCAAGATCACTGTCTTTTGAAGCTGTTATTTGATGCACACACATTTAAGACTGTCTTCACAAGCCTATTCTTTTTTATGAAGTTTTCTCCAGTATACTTCTTTAAAAATCTATTTTGTCTGAGCTTAATACAACTATTCCAGTATTCTGCAAGTATATGCTTACTGTTTTTATGGTCTATTCCCAACCATCTTCCCAAATCTTTTACATTCATCCTGTCTGGAATTGATATTTAAAGTGTATAGTAGCACTTGCCAACATTGTTGGGTCTTTTTAAAAAATCTGGTCTGATGATCTCTTCCTTTAAATTGGTGTTACTCCATATAGATTTGATGTAATCACTGGCTTGGCTGGATTTAGGGTTACCATTTTGCTATTTGTTTAAATTATTTGTCCTATTTGTCTTTACCTTTTCTGCTTTATTTAAGTTAATTGTATATATTTCGGTGCTCAAGTTTAATCCCTTCAAAGCTTTTAATTACGCTTGTTTTTCTTTTTGATAGTGGTTATCTATGGATTATGTCACTTCAATTTATCACAGTTTACTTAGAATTCTACAACTTCAAGTAAAATGTAAGAATCCTGCAACTGTTGTAATTAGTTCCATTTAACCCCTGAACCTTTTGCTACTGTTGACATACTATTTTACATCTAAACGTTAGGCCAGTATACCAGGCAATAATTTTCATGTTAAATTAACATTTGTCTCCTAAAAACAGCAAAGGAAAAAAATGGTCTTTTATGCTCACATAATTATTTGCTTTCTTGTATCTCATGTCATTTACCTTCAGCCTAAAAAGCTTCCCTTGGCTTTTCTCGTAGTGAAAGTCTGCTAGTAACAAATTGTTTTTCTGAAACTTGCTCTATTTCACCTTCAATTTTTAATATTTTTTACTGGCTATAGAACCCTGGATTGACTAGGTTTTGTTTTGCTTTTTTAATTTCAACACTTTTAAGGCTTTTAATCTTTTGTCTTATGGCCTCTATTGCTGCTAATGAGAAGTAGCCATTGTTTATTATTCCTTCTATGTAATGTAATTTTCCTCCTTGGAGGCTTTTAAGATTTTCGTTTTTCCTTCAGTTTTAACTATGATGTTATGTTTTTTTGCTTTCTTTGTTTTTATTCTGTGTAAGGTACACTAGCTTATTGGACTGGTCTTTTCACCAAATTTGGGAAAACTTTGGCCTTCATTCATATTTCTTTTTGCCCCATTTTCTCTTCTCCTCTGGGAACCAAATTAGATATATGTCAAACTGCTCAATATAGCTCCATACAACACTCTAGTCCTTTTTTTCCCCTCAGTGTTTTTCAGATTGGATCATGTCTATTCATCTGTTATTTCCACTCTGCTGTAAAGCCCACCCAGTGAATTCTGCATTTAGATTATTTCCATTTGGTCATTTTTTTCTTGTTTCCAATTCTGTTGAGAGTACTTATTTCTATTCATTTATTACAATCACCTTTTCTTTTCATCCTTGAACATAATTATAATTGTTGTACTGAAATCCTTGTCTGTAAATTTCAGTATCTGGCATTACTCTGAATATCTTTCTATTGCTTCGGGGCTTTTGTTTTATTACTGTAAGTCATATTATTCTGTTTCTTTGCATACCTTCTAATATTTCATTGTATTCTGGTCATTGTTATTGCTATGCTATAGAGACTCATGTTGTTAGCTCACTCTGAAGTGTTATTTTCTATCAGGACATTTAAATTATTGACCAATCACTCTGAATGTATACGGGCTTGATTTTATATTATCTTAAAGATTTTGTCCTTATCCTTAGTCCAGGGGCACAGTTTTTACTACTATGCTCAGCCATTCTGGGGTTTTGATGGAAAATGGGAGGTGCTTATCAAGCTCTTCTAACTTATCAGGATTCAAAGCTGAAATGCCTTTTCTTATAATGGAGAGGAGCAATCTCTGCTCAGCTTTTTCAGCTTTCCAGCTGTGGCTTTCCAACCACTTTCTTTGGTGTCTTCTCTATGCATAAACAGTTCAGAAGTTTGTCAAGGATTTGAGAGGAAATTATATCCAGATTGGAAGGTTCCTCCCTTTTGTGGCTCCTCCATTTCTAGGATTTCCCATTCTACATTTCAGTTTTCTAGCAGTCTCCAATTCCATCCTTAAAGAATCTCAAGTCAGAAAGATGACAATTTTCTTCTGAGCACGAACCTGGGAATGTCCAAAGGGGAAAAGCCAAGCAAGAATAATCTTCGCCTGTCTTTGGTCAATTCTCAGTGTCTTTAATTAGTTTTTTATTATGTTTTGTACAATATTTATAATCGGATTTCTCCATTACAAGCCATTCTGCCATTCCTACAACCAGAATTTCTTAACTTTCTATTTTAAAAGTTTTGTTTAACACCTCAAAAGAAAATCCTGAGCTGATACTTGTCACTGGTTCTCACTTCTTCTATATACAAAATACTGAATGGAATGTTTCAGATTTATTAAAGTATCTTATGTCATAAATGAAATTTAAAAAGTCTAATAAATAATGTCTAGCGAATTGATGCTCCAAAGAAGTAGAGAAGCTTTGTTCAACTTCTAAAAAATTTATTGAGCAAAGAGGTCAGGTACATTGATCAGGCCATAGACATATTCAGGCTAATTGAAGTAGCCCATCACAAAGCTATTTCAGTTTTGAACTGACAAAAAGTATAAAACTCTATGGTCGAGGGTACCAAGATGGTGGCTTAGCAAGGTGTGGGATTTACTTCGTCCTCCAAAGCAGCTACTAAATACCCAGGAACAGTACAGAACACCTGCTGGAGTCACATCAGTGCCCAGACACACAGCGTACCCCCGTCTAGACCAGCTGCACTGGCTGTGAACCCACCCAGAACCGTGAGTGCCCCAAGCCACGGTGGCCCAGCACCCCTTTCCCACAGGATGCTTCCCAGAGGGGAAAGGAAAGGGACTTGACTACCAGCAGGGGATGAGCATAACTAAGCTCCAATTGTGAAATTAATTCACCAATTCTGACTACTAAAAATAGCTCAGCTGAACCTCCTCAAAGCGGAGGTTGCTGATTTTTGCTCTGGTACTGAGGGAGCGGGACCGACAGAAAAAGAAAAAAGCAAAAAAGAAATAGGTTTTTTGGATCGGATAGCATATAATACTTGAAAGGGTCTGGGCCCTGAAGGAAAGGAGGGGGTACATAGGATCTGAAGGTATACAAAGCAACATACCAACTTATGTTCTTGATTTGCAAACCTGAGGAACAGGAGGCTCTGCTATGAGGATTTCTCTCTTTCTTTTTTGTGGCTGTGTTCCTACAAAGGCTGGACTGCCTTTGAATACAGCAGCAGGGCTTCTCAGGCTGCAACTGCCCCAGGCATAGGCAGAAACAAGTTTATTTGAGAGCTTGTCTGGAGCCTGTGCCTTCCCCAGGAGAGGGGTGGGGCCCAGCTCAGGTGGATTCCCTTCCTCAAGGAATTCAGACCCCAGGGTTTGGAAAATTGAGGTGATTAAAGCCAGCCTACAACCTCTCCTCTGTCTCCACCACACCCCCAGCAGGGAGAGTCTGCTGAAGTTAAAGGTACCACACCACCTTATGCTGGTGGGACCTGCAGGCAGAAAAGTACTATATACTGGGCAGGATAGAAAAAACACAGAGCCCAGAGACTTCATAGGAAAGTCGTTCAACCCGTTGGGTCTTGCCCTAAGGGAAAACTGACCCAGGTGACTCTTTCCTCCTGACAGGAGGCCAGTTTGGTCTGGGAAAATCTGGCTGGGGTTTATAATACCCAAGTAGACTCTCCTAAGGGTGGGGGTCGGGGGGTGGGGGGGAAGGCACCATACAGGCAAAGCAAGAAACAAGAAAACAAGAACTGCAAAATTCTGAACTGTTAAACAAAACCTAAGCTAGAGGTCCAGATAAAGCTGAACTGAATGTCAAAGAACTGATAGACAACAAAGTCATCCAGCAAGAAAATCCTAGGTAAAAGAAGTGAAAACAATCTCCAGAATAAACTAATTAAGGTAATTAAATGCCTAGACACCAGCAAAAAAAGTAACAAATCACATTAGGAAAATTGAAGATATGGCCCAGTGAAAGGAACAAACCAACAATTCAAATGAGATACAGGAGTTGAAACAATTAATTCAAAATGTTTGAACAGACATGGAAAACTTCATCAAAAATCAAATCAATGAATTGAGGGAGGATATAAAGAAGGCAAAGAATGAACAAAAAGAAGAAATCGAAAGCCTGAAAAAACAAATCTGTCACAGAACTTATGGGAATGAGAGGCACAGTAGAAGAGATGAAAAAAACAATGGAAACCTGAAATGTCAGATTTCAAGAGGCAGAAGATAGGATTAGTGAACTGGAGGACAGAACATCTTGAAATCCGACAAGCAAAGGAAAATATAGGGAAATGAAAATGGAAAAACATAAGCAGGGACTCAGAGAATTGAATGACAACATGTAGCACATGAATATACGTGCTGTGGGTGTCCCAGAAGGAGAAGAGAAAGGAAAAGGAGGAGAAAAACTAATGGAGGCAATTATCACTGAAAATTTCCCAACTCTTATGAAAGACTTAAAATTACAGATCCAAGAAGTGCAGCATACCCCAAAGAGAATAGATCCAAATATACATGCTCCAAGACACTTACTAATCAGAATGTCAGATGTCAAAGAGAAAGAGAGACTCTTGAAAGCAGCAAGAGAAAAGCAATCCATCACATACAAGGGAAACCCAATAAGACTATGTGTAGATTTCTCAGCAGAAACCATGGAGGCGAGAAGACATTGGGATATATTTAAATTACTAAAAGAGAAAAACTGCCGACCAAGAATTCTATATACAGCAAAATTGTCCTTCAAAAATGAGGGAGAAATTAAAACATTTTCAGATGAAAAATCACTGACAGAATTTGTGACCAAGAAACCAGCTCTGCAGGAAATACTAAAGGGAGCAACAGAGGCAGATACAAAAAGACAGAGATGTGGAGAAGAGTACAGAAATGAAGACCATCAGTAAAGGTAAAAAGAAGAAAAATTAGATATGACATATAAAATCCAAAAGGCAAAATGGTGGAAGAAAGTACTACCCTTACAGTAATAACACTAAATATTAATGGATTAAACTCCCCAATCAAAAGACATAGACTAGCAGAATGGATTAAAAAACAGGACCCATCTATATGCTGTCTACAGGAAACACATCTTAGACCCAAGGATGAACATAGGTTGAAAGTGAAAGGTTGGGAAAAGATATTTCATGCAAATAACAATCAGAAAAGGGCAGGAGTAGCTATACTAATGTCCAATAAATTAGACTTCAAATGTAAAACAACTAAAAGAGTCAAAGAAGGATACTATGTATTAATAAAAGGAACGATTTAATACGAAGACATAACAATCATAAATACTTATGCACCAAGCCAGAGTGCTCCAAAATACATGAGGCAAATGCTGAAAAGAGAAATAGATACATCTATCATAATCGTTGGAGACTTCAATTCTCTGCTCTCTCAAGGGACAGAACAGATAGAGGATCAATAAAGAAACAGAGACTTTGAATAATACATAAATGAGATAGACTTAACAGACATTTATAGAACATTACACCCCACAACAGCAGGATACACCTTTTTCTCAAGTGCTCATGGATCATTCTCAAGGATAGACCATATGCTGGGTCACAAAGCAAGTCTCAATAAATTTAAAGAGACTGAAATCATACAAAACACTATCTCAGATCATAAAGGAATAAAGTTGGAAATCAGTAATGGGCAGAGTGCCAGAAAATTCACAAATATATGGAGGCTCAACAACACACTCTTAAACAACCAGTGGGTCAAGGAAGAAATTATAAGAGAAACCAGTAAATATCTCGAGGCAAATGAAAATGAAAATACAACATATCAAAATTTACGGGATGCAGCAAAGGCAGTGATAAGAGGGAAATTTATTGTCCTAAATGCCTATATCAAAAAAGAAAAGGCAAAAATTGAGGAATTAACTGTCCACTTGGAAGAACCAGAGAAAGAACAGCAAACTAACTCCAAAGCAAGAAAAAGGAAAGAAATAATGAAGATTAGAGCAGAAATAAATGAAATTGAGAACATGAGAACAGTTGAGAAAATCAACAAAGCCAGAAGTTGGTTCTATGAGAAAATCAGTAAAATTGATGGACCCTTAGCAAGACTGACAAAACGAAGAAGAGAGAGGATGCAAATAAATAAGATCAGAAATGGAAGAGGAGATATGACCACTGAACCCACAGAAATAAAGGAAGTAATGAGTGGATACCATGAACAACTTGAAGCTAATAAACTAGACAAAGTAAATGAAATTAACAACTTTGTAGAAAGGTTTGAACAACCAACATTGACTAGAGAAGAAACAGACGACCTCAACAAACCAATCACAAGTAAAGAAAATGAATTAGTCATTATTCATTTTGCTCCCCAAAAAGAAAAGTCCAGGACCAGAAGGCTTCACATGTGAATTCTACCAAACATTCCAGAAAGAATTAGTACCAATCCTGCTCAAACTCTTCAAAAAAATTGAAGAGGAGGGAAAGCTACCTAACTCATTCTATGAAGCCAACATCACCCTCATATCAAAGCCAGACAAAGACTTACAAAAAAAGAAAACTACAGACCAATCTCTCTAATGAATATAGATGCAAAAATCCTCAACAAAATTCTAGCAAATCGAATCCAGCAACACATTAAAAAAATTATACACCATGACCAAGTAGGATTCATCCAACGTATGCAAGGATGGTTCAACATAAGAAAATCAATTAATGTAATACACCATATCAACAAATCAAAGCAGAAAAACCACATGATCATCTCAATTGACAGAGAAAAGGCATATGACAAAATTCAACATCCTTTCCTGTTGAAAACACTTCAAAGGATTGGAACAGAAGGGAACTTCCTCAACATATAACGGGAATATATGAAAAACCCACAGCTAACATCATCCTCAATGGGGAAAAACTGAAAACTTTCCCCCTAAGATAAGGAACAAGACAAGGATGTCCACTATCACCACTGTTATTCAACATTGTGTTGGAAGTTCTAGTCAGAGCAATTAGACAAGAAAAGGAAATACAAGGCATCAGAATTGGAAATGACGGAGTAAAACTCTCACTGTTTGCAGATGATATGATACTATATGTCAAACACCCTGAAAAATCCACAGCAAAACTACTAGAACTAATAAATGAGTACAGCAAAGTGGCAGGTTACAAGATCAACACTCAAAAATCTAGTGTTTCTATAAGCTAGTTATGAATAATCTGTGGGGGAAATCAAGAAAAAAAATTCGATTTATAATTGCAACCAAAAGAATAAAATATTTAGGAATAAACTTAACTAAAGAGACAAAAGACCTATACAAAGAAAACTACAAGAAATTGTTAAGAGAAATCACAGAAGACCTAAATAAATGGAAGGGCATACCATGTTCATAGATTGGAAGACTAAATATAGTTAAGATGTCAATTCTACCTAAATTGATTTACAGATTCAATACAATACGAATTAAAATCCCCAAAACTTACTTTTCAGAAATAGAAAAACCAATAACCAAATTTATCTGGAAGGGCAGGGTTCCCCGAATAGGTAAAAGTATCCTGAGAAAGAAAAATGAAGTCGGAGGTTTCACACTACCTTACTTTAAGGCGTACTACGAAGCTACAATGATCAAAATAGCATGGTACTGGCATAAAGATAGATATATTGACCAATGGAATAGAATAGTGTTCAGATATAGACCTCTCATCCATGGACAACTATCTTTGACAAGGCAGTGAAACCAACTCACCTGGGACAGAACAGTCTCTTCAATAAATGGTGCCTAGAGAACTGGATATCCATATGCAAAAGAATGAAAGAGGATCCATATCTCACTCCCTATACAAAAAATTAGCTCAAAATGGATCAAAGACCTAAATATTAGATCTAAGCCCATAAAACTGTTAGAAGAAAATGTCGGGAAATAACTTATAAATCTGATAATGGGAGGCGGTTTCCTAGACCTTACATCCAAAGCACGAGCACTGAACGAAGAAATAAATAAATGGGAACTCCTCAAAATTAAACACTTGTGCATCAAAGAACTTCGTCAAGAAAGTAAAAAGGTAGCCTACACAATGGGAGACAATATTTGAAAACGATATATCAGATAAAGGTCTAGTACCCAGAATATATAAAGAGATTGTTCAACTCAACAACAAAAAGACAGACAACCCAGTTGGGTGAAAACATGAACAGAGACTTCTCAGAAGAGGAAATACAAATGGCAAAAGGCACATGAAAAGATGTTCAACTTCCCTGGCTATTAGGGAAATGCAAATCAAAACCACAAAGAGATATCATCTCACACCCAAAAGCATGGCCATTATCAATAAAACAGAAAACAACAAGGGCTGGAGAGGATGTCGAGAAAAAAACAACTTATCCACTGTTGGTGGGAATGTCAACATGCATGAGGAAGAACAAAGGAATGTCATTACTGTAGGGTGTTGAAAATAGATGGTAATCAATATTTAAAAATTTTAACTTATGTGTGAGACTAAAGCAAAAAATGTTTATTTTGGCACAAAATTTATATTTTGACTAGTGCATTTCCCAATATAACTCATGTGGACAGCTTAATCAAACACCATAAGTACATGGAACCTTGAGTACAGCATAAGATTTTGTAGGTTTGTCCAGAGTGATGCCCCAACAAATCCCAGAGTGATTTGAACAGTGAGTAAAAAAGTATTTGCAAAATCCTCTTGGCAGAATGGTGAGAAAGGGGGAAAATTCAACTTCCCCAAGTGGAGAATTCTTCATATTCTCACAAGCATTGGGGACAACCAAAGCAATGGGCTGAGTCCCAATCTTGGGGTTTGTTCCTGTGAAGCTTGACCCCACAAGGGATAGATCAAGCCTACTTAAAATTAGGTCTAAGAGTCACCCCCAAGAGAACCTCTTTTGTTGCTCAGATGTATCCTCTTTCTCCAGCCAACACAGCAACAAACTCACTGCCCTCCCCCTGTCTACATGGGATATGACTCCCAGGGGTGTAGACCTTCCTGGCAACGTGGGATAGAAATCCAAGAATGAGCTGGGACTCAGCATAAAGGGATTGAGAAAACCTTCTTGACTGAAAAGTGGAAGAGCAAAATGAGACAAAATAAAGTGTCAATGGCTGAGATATTCCAAACAGAGCCGAGAGGTTATCCTGGAGGTTATTCTTATACATTAAATAGATATAATCTTTTAATTAAGATGTAATGGAGAGGCTGGAGGGAACTGCCTGAAAATGTAGAGCTGTGTTCCAGTAGCCATGTTTCTTTAAAATGATTGTATAATAATACAGCTTTCACAATGTGACTGTATGATTGTGAAAGCCCTGTGTCTGATGCTTCCTTTATCTACCTTATCAACAGACGAGTAAAACTGTAAGGCATAAAAATAAATAACAGGGGGAACAAATGTTAAAATGGATTTAGTAGATTGAAATGCTAGTGATCAACGAAAGGGAGGGTTAAAGGGTATTGTATATATGAATTTTTTTCTGTCGT
This sequence comes from Myrmecophaga tridactyla, assembly GCA_004026745.1. Taxonomy (NCBI): domain Eukaryota; kingdom Metazoa; phylum Chordata; class Mammalia; order Pilosa; family Myrmecophagidae; genus Myrmecophaga; species Myrmecophaga tridactyla. The sequence continues at coordinate 8,276 of PVIY010046596.1, read as the reverse complement.
CTATTTCTTTTTCTGAATTGATGCAAATGTTCTAAGAAATTATCATGATGATGAATATGCAACTATGTGATGATACTGTGAATCACTGATTATATATGTAGAATGGAATGATCATTTGTTAAGAATGTTTGAGTTTGTCGTTATATTTTTTTAAATGATTAAAAATTAATAAAAACAAAACAAACAAAAAAACCTCTATGGTCACGAAATATAATACATGGAGCACTATTTAAAACAAGAATATAATTAGTTGTATATTAATAGCATATTACCTGACATAACATATAGAATCTTGAATAATCTACAGCTGTCTTCAAACTTTCAATTTTTAAATTTTATTTGGTAGTCAGCAAGTTTTCCATCTGAAGGCTAGAATATAAAAAATATATATATATTCAAAACCAAACAACAACTGTACATGGCTGCCTGAACATTCACAATTTAACAATTACATAGCTGCCAAAATACAGAAGACACATAATTAGGATATCAGCTAAGCAAGACAAGCCAATTCAGAAGGGTGTCATTTTGTGGCATGTGCTTAGTTACGCTTTAAGTAAGTAGGACTTTTGGGTGGAAAGTTTTTCTTCCCACTTCTATTTATATGCACTAATACCAAAATCTATCAGAACAACTCATCCTGTAGTCAGGACAGCTGAGTTTTTAAGAAAGAAAAAAACAATATGTAACTGTTACCAACCTTTTATTTGCTTTCCTTGCCACTCCTGACATTTCTTACCTCTTAAAACTGAAACTCTTGGTTAAATCAGTGATTCACATACAGTTAACTCTCAACACTACACTCTGTAACTATAAGCATACTCCTTGTATACACTGGCTTTAGAGATGAAAACTGCTTTTAAAATAACTGTCTATGGACAGCCAAGCTTGGTCTGCACCACATGTGTACACTCTGAAAAGGTGCCAAAATAGCAGCAACAACTGATGACATCATAGGGGGAAAACTCATTGCCACAGGAAACAAAGCATTGTTGAGTCAACTTCTTTCTTCCTGGGTACTTGTTTTATACTTATTACGTAAACCAAAAGACTTGTTTAGTTATAAAAATATGTGTGTGCATGTGTGTGTTTATGACTGAAATGAATACATAATAGAAAACTGTCTATGTTCAGGGTCCATCAGTAATTTGGGATTCTGAACTATCTTCTGATATGGAAAACAGACTTAGCATCTCTATCTCCAGAGGATGCATGCTACCTCCTGTGATAATCAAGGAATGTAATGGTTTTCCCAAGTCCACAGTACACATTTGCAGTAAAGTGCCTGCTGCAATTTTCTGGTCCTCAGCGCCAACCCTGGCTAGGCCAACACAGAGGGTCTCCTCGGTGATTGCTGTTTAATTAAAGAAAAAAAAAGGTTCATTCAATTCAAGCAAATGAGTTATCATGTCCAACATTCAAACAAATATTTGTACCAAGAGTTCATTTAGGGATACCCCAAATATCTCAAATCTGCTTAGACATTCATTATGAACCAATTATCCACTGATTTATCTAAGGGTTTTCTTAATTTTTTGAACTACCTGGCATATAAAGTAGGACTACCCAAATTTACTCTTTCAGACTCCCAAAGGCTCACACTAGTTTCAGTTTTTAGAATTTGATAAACAATTAGCTTTATCTATCCCCTTTACAATTGCATAGCATTTGTCTTTAGATTATGAGTGAACGAAGTAAATTACATAGTATGTTTTTAATAAATCGCTTAAGATATGTTCATACTGACCAAGATATACTAGAAAAAACATGGGATTATAAGATAAATATATAGATCTGAGTTTCTGCTTGGCCACCTAACTAGCTATGTGATAAACTTTAATTTTCTCATTTTCTTTGTTAAGTGGAATACTCTTGTCTCTTAAATGGTGGTGTGAGGGCCAATAGTGGATATTAAAGTAATAGTAAACTATAAAGCTCTTAACAAATAATATGGTATTATCTATGCTTTTAGGTTCAAAACATCCAACTTTAATGATCTTTACTATTCCTCATTCTGGTGCTATAGCTGAAAGGCTGACCCTTTAATGGTTTTGTTGGAAAAGTCCAAATTGAACAATGATCAAAATGGACAAACAATTTTTATTGAGAACAAGCAGGCATGCATGGAACTCTTTACAAGTTGCGGATACAGAATACCCCTGCAGACTAACTGTAATCATAACTTATAAGGAGGATTACTAATGAGAATAAACTAAGCAATGGTCACTCAAGAATGTCTTACTGTATTTCCTAAATGCTTATCTCCTTATTTATCAGGGGAAAGGTGCTCAAAGGCAGTCACAGTACCTTATAAAAAATATAACAGTTTCATTACCTCTTGATAAAAACTGACTGACACTTATACACATTCTCTCTAAATATTAGGAATATAAGGATAAATTCTCATGTCTTTACCCTGAAGAAAATTATTCCTGTTATCAGTGTTGAGAATGGGTATAAGTAGAATAAATGTATTCTTGCAGGACAGATCTCACCATCAATTACGACTAAAATGGAAGTACTGAATTTTACCAAAATATTTACACTCTAACATATGATTTACATCAAATCTGATTTATAGATGTTTTGTAAAAAATCCTCGCTTTCTGGTATGGTGTTAATTTTACCAGAAAGAACTCCATATTATAACTGAAATAAAATAAAGCTGGAAAAAAGTGAAAAGAAAAAGTATAATGCAAAAACACTGACTCTTGCTTTGGTGGCTTTGGTGCTGGTATATGCCAGAGAATGTCAGAGGTTATATCATACACACATCTAAATGCAGCAATAGAGGGATAATATGAGACCACTTAAAGGGTCTTTATTTTATTTATTTTTACTTTATTACTCCCATTATTTTTTATTTTTTAAATAACTTTTTGTATTTGAGAAGTAAATTTATTATAAAAATGAAGAAAAATCATGCAAAAACTACAGAGTTCCCACACAACCCCCCAATACTAATACTTTGCATTACTGTGGTACCTTTTTTACAACTGATAAAATAGTATAATTGCACTATTAATTATAGTCTAAAGTTTACATAGGATTCACTGTTTGGGTTATATGGTACTGTGTATGAATGATTTATAATGAGAATAAGTATGTATGCACAGAACGTTGTACAAACTTTGGATATAGAACATCCCTGCAGACTATTTGTAATCATGACTGTAAGGAGGCCTACTAATGAAAATAAAATAAACAACGGTCAATCAAGAATCCCTTTTTAAGAAATTTTTATTCTAATAACAACCTAAAATTTTCCTTTTAAACCACATTCAAATATATAATTTAGTGATGTTAATTTCATTTAAAACACTATGCTACCATCACCACCATCCATTACCAAAACTTCTGAATCAACCCCAGCAGAAACTCTGTACAACTAAGCCTTAATTCCCCATTCCCTAATCTGACCCCAGCCCCTGGTAATCAGTCCTTATAGGATCTTGAGTACCTGGTTCTTCTCCTCGTAATCTTTGATTCTGAACAATCTCCAGAAGCTGCTGGGCTGCTTGGTTCACACTCATATACCGAGGAGGTTCATAGATCTTCCTTCCCCTATAACGCATAACTTAGATGCCATTTTTCTTAGCCATGAAATTACATAATAAGTTATTAATGCAATTACTCCCCTAGGTATACTTAAGCACCACAGTCTCATTTTGTTTGAGCCTTTCATGTGATCTCTACTTTAAATGTATACTAAACCATGAGTGCAGTGATTAAGTGTATCTTAAGCTTTTTTTACTGTTCTACTTCAACTGCCATCTGATCTCACTGAAATGGTGGCAGGAAGAAAAATTTAACAATTTAAACATAGACATCAAAATCAAAGTTATTTTTATTGAAAGTAATGTCTTAGGCAAAAATAATTTAAAAGTAAGCAGCAATGGGGTCTATTATCTACTGTAATCAGGTTACATAGGGGTCATTCTTATTATCATGTTTAAACCACATATTCCTCTTTTCAATTCTTCCTCTAAGAAAAATAAACTAAATGTGTAAAATGTGAAAATCTTGAATGGTGAGATACATTTATTTCTGTGTGCTATAAAAGCTTACCAGGTGTACCCCAAAATAGTAACAAAAACATAGCTATGTCAGCCTACAAAACAGTTCACATACATTATTTTACTAACTTCCAAAATAATCCAACGTCAGCAGGAACCAACAGAAATATGAGCATCATACATAATTTAAAATTTTCTAGTTAGCCACATTAACAAAAATTTTTTAAAAGGTGAAATTAAATTTAATAATATTTTATTTAATCCAATGTATCCAAATATTATATTTCTATATTTACTCATATAAAAATTGACATTTTTATGTATTTTTTGTACGAAGTCCTAGAAATCTGGAGTATATTTTATACTTACAGCACATCTTAATTCAGATGTTAAATTTTCATTAAAAATATTTGCTCTATATTTAGATTTCATAAAATTTATCGTTTTAAAAGTAGATCCTATAAAAGTTTCATGCACTAAACTTACTTTTCAGAAACCTATAACCTCCAGGTGGTTGCTAGGCCAGATAAGCCCTAAAACCCTGAAGAGCCAGCCTCTCCAAAAACATCAACAAATTCCATCCCCCTGTATTGCTGACACCCCTTTTCAACATGAAAAAGTTTGAATGGGCATAGTCCAAATACCCCTAAAGACTGGGAGAAGGATCAAACGAGGAGAAGTTTTAACAGAGAAGACAGGAGATAACAAATGAGTATGACTGCTGAATTAGTATATTAATATTTCTTTTTGTCTCCAGCGTCTTAGAGAAGCTAGAAGGAAAACCTGAAATTGTGGAACTATAACCCATACCAAACTTTGGAATCTGTTCTATAACTATTTTATAAACTACACTTTGAAATTTACAGTTTTTTAAAATATATGTTATATTTCACAATTACAGACGTTAAAAAAAATAAAAGAAATAAAGAGGGAAAAAAAAGTAGAGTCACATATTAAAGCTGTCCTAAACATACTTAAAATTTTTTCAATAACTAAATTTAATATCATTATTAAATAAGTAAAATTAAAAATTCAGTGCCTCAGTCATATTAGCCATATTTCAAATACTCAACAGTCACATCTGGGTAGTGACTACTTCATTGGACACTGTACCACTCTAAACAGGATTATTTTTCTTAATGTATATATGAGAACAACAAGACTCAGAGATGGAAATGACTTGACTGCCACAACTAGTGGCAGACTTGAGACTCAAACTCAAGTTTTTTGACTCCCAATTAACTAATTAATTTCATATTTACTGAGAGCCTAGAAGGTGCCAACCACATCTCTATCTATTGCTATTTACATTCTCTTGTACTGCTTATCATTTCACAGAATAATTGTTTAATTTTTAACTGTTAATGAAAGCTGATTTCAGCAATCCTTAAAATTCATGTTGTTTAATTAGAATTTAATAGAATTCTACAAACTAAAATATATATATAAGCATTTTCAGTGTAAGAACTTACTTGATTAGATTTTCCAATGACTGCTCCTTTACCTTGATGTCTGTACAAAGTGAAAAATATTTTTTCTTAGATTTGATTATGTACTGTTCCAAAATCCAACGTATAAACTTAAGTTAAAGGCCACCTTAATTTTTGGGAAACATTCTTCCCAAGTCTCCAAATTGCTCATCTAAGGTACTTTCTTAAGGAAATACAGAGAAGAATGAAAGCTTGAGGTTGTATCAAGTTCACTAGCTTTGTCCTAAGACCATCCTGAAGGGATCTAATTTCTTCTTGGAAAAGAAGTCAGAGGAATGAATTAGATAAATACTGGCATATACCCTAGCAAACAGCAAATCAAAATTATTGTTTTCATTTCTTCTAGCTGGTAATTACATAGCTAAACTGAAATTTCATAGCCAACTGAAAACTCAAGTCATGTTCCTATTCCTCTCTATTATTCAGGTATGTGAATATAAGCTTCAATGGATATAAAATAAATAGAAAAATTTCTTACCACATTTTGAAGAGACATTTGCACCCTTAAGAGTGGTAAGACACATCATAGTTGGGAATAAACACTTTAACAAGTATTCACCAAGACATCAACTGCATGTCAGATACCATGCCAGGTACTCAATACACAAGAGGGGACCAGAACAGACACAATCCATGCTCTTATGAAACTTGGCAGAGTCCAAGCATTACAAATACTTAATTCTTTACACTTTCTAATCACTGATGGCCAGAGAACTACTTGGTAAAGGTAAAAAAAAAAAAAAAGCAGAACCACTGGACACTCTCACAGGAACTCAGTACACAACAGCAAAAGCAACAGCTGCTTCCTGTTTTACATGTTGAAAACAAAATGGTTTGGCCAAAGTTTGTTTTTGCAAAAATAAATATAGTGCAACTGTGTGGTCTTTTTGATAGGCTCCTGAAGATAGAAGTGATTATGAAAGTTTTTTTTATAAAGGACACTAAGAGTTAGCATGGAAAGAATAGCATTCTATTCACTCTATTTCTCAATGTTCTTGGGACCAGTGATGATAAGTATTTTTTAGGTTCAAAATATCATTAATTATTTAATGTTCCTACTTGTCTGGCACATGTGGGAAAAACCTTGAATATCTGTTACTGAAAATGTAGACTGCAGACAATGGCATAAGTCAACTTTTAGATTTCCTTTAAATGATATTTCTGCTAAAAAACACATTTATTAATCCTGAACTGTTACTTGTGATAGTAAGGTTTTTAATTTAAATTTGCAAGGTGTGTTTTTTTGTTTTTACTTTAGTGATATGCTCTACAGAATCTGGTATTAAAAATAATGTTGGGGAAATTTTTACAGACATAAGACTGCATTAGTGAATTAGTTTCATATCTTCAGCCAGACCAGTCTTAATACTTACTCCTTGTCTTCACACAATCCATAATTATTTGCCCCTCTACTTCTACTGGCTAGAATGTGAGCTGCTGAAGTTTCTATTTATCTTAGTAACCCCAGGATCTAACAAAATACAAGGTACCTATTAAATATCCATAAATATCTACTGAATAAATGTTCTTATGTGGCTCTCCAACATTCAATCTAACAACTCGTCTTGTCTATCCACTTCTAGCCTTGTTGACTCCCCCTCAAATGCTGTTCCTTGAAAATCTATCCAATGAATGCTACTGTTACATCACATACATTAGTCTTGTCTCTCCAAATAAATTTTAAATTCTCTGTGGTTTTCAACCAAGGCTTACTAACCTGAATAATCCCTAGGGGGATGGGTCCAAAGCAGGCATTCAATAAATACATGCTAATTTAAATGATGAGAATTCCAGATGATAAAATGATGAGATCAATGGTTGAGGATTTAGAATCATGAGATCCTATACTTCACACCCTGTTCCTGCTTTTGTTAATGGAGAAAGGAAGACAGAGTATTTAGCCTTGTTTATCTTTTCTGAGGAAAGCCAGGAAAAGAGGCAGCTCTTGGAGTACATAAGAGCCAAAGTTCTGGTTTGTCCTTCCTGCCTCACCATACAATTAAAAACAACTTAATTGTTTTTTAAACTCTCATGTGCATAAATATTAGTTACAAACTAGATTTCAAAAACCTGAAGGCAGGATCCATGTCTAATACTATTCTAAACAGACTTAATTCCACATTAAGCACAAGACAACCAATCAAGAAATACCTGGAAAATGATTTTCTACATGCCCTTCCTCGGTTTCTTAAAACATAAAGACAGCTAGGTCCATTCATCTCCTTACCCTATCTTTCAGAACTATGGGGAGATTATCAGGTAGCCTGCATGTTACATTTTTCTCTCCATATTTTGCTTTAAAACCTCAGTCCTGTTGTAAATAATATGAACACAGACACACAGACACACGGATATCTGAGCTCCAAGGAATCTCCATTTTTTCATCCCTCAGGTTTATGGTTCTTTTAACATCTTCCTTTAACAAAAGTCCTTTTAACAGCTGATGTTCCCCCTGTCATTGTACTCTGACCTTCTACCCACAGCAAGTCTTAACTGATTCTAAATTTGGGAATACAAATAGGATATATCTGATGGCACATTCGATGCCAATTAACAAGTACCTTAGAGTGTGCGTGTTTCTAGGGACTACAAAAAAGTAAGAACTGGTCTCTTTCCACATGTAAAATCCAAGGACAAAACTATAATCAGATAAATAAAAAAATAAATAAGTACTAAATTTCATTGACAACAAACTGAAGTAAGAAAACATCACAGCAGCTAATGGTGGGATATAGGCATAAGCAAAAAACAGTACATAATTCGTCATGGC